>LZPO01076113.1:20680-40549 GCA_001675575.1 Neotoma lepida
GCACCACGACTCAGAAGTAGAAGTCAGAGAGCATTTTTCAGGATCCAGGTCTCTCCTTCAATCCTGGGATCCAGGAATCAAACTCCTGCTGTATGAATGAGCCCACTTGCTCGTCCTTAGCCGGTACCTTTGTTATTTATCCTAACTCAATGGAGAGCCAGAGTAAGAACAGAATCTGCTTTAGAGAAAGTAAAGTCTGATATGGTAGCACAAGCTTGTAATCCTGACATTTTGTAGAAGTAGGAGCATAGAGAGTTCAAGGTCATCCTCAGCTGTCTAGGGCATTTGAGGCCAGCCCTGTTTGAGAAAGAAAGAAGAGAGGGGAGAGGGCAGACAGAACAATAAATTCAACCTTTCTTTTTTTAGAGCTTTTGACTAGCATGTACCGGACTTTTTCTTGCACTGATACTTCAGTACTTGAATGATTTCAGTTTGTCATCAGATTTAAATTTTAAAGTGTCTGAGAGTCTTTCCATCCTATAATACCCCCGCAGGCATGCATGTGCTGCACACGTGGGCTGTGGGGGTACTGCACCCTGTCTGCATCATATGGGGTTCAAGGAGCTACTTCCTCATGGAATCTAGAGCAGCCAAAGCCCAGAGGTGTCCCCAGGGAGACTTGAGTGGGAATTTAGACTGTGTGAAGAGGCAAGAAAGAGACACACTCCTCTGGACTTCAGTGTGTCTTGGAAGGGAGGGATGGTTCAGCTTCCTTGTCTCTGATTCCAGGTGCTGACAGTGGACACTAAACTATGTTTACCATAGTGAACACTAAATTATGTCTACCACAGTGGGTATGAGTGTGGCCTTAGGCNGCCCTGCCCCACTCTGCCATGATGACTGACACCTCACTTCCTGGCACTGTCATAGGCTTACCCAGAGTGGCTCAGCAGCCCTTCAACCTCAGGGCCCCAAGGTGGCAGCTCTTTGTTGACCTCTGTTCTCAGCTAAGCAGCCCTAGGCCTTTGCCATTTGTCTGTGAGACCCTGTATTGGCTTGTCTNGTCACTTTGGAACCTCACTTCGGCTCCCTCCACTGAAGCTGGGCCTGGAAGTCAGGAACAGCCGGTTTGCTGCAGNGCTGCAGAGTGTGCATCCTCTCAGGCATTGGGTTCCAAATCTGGAGCNNTGCAGGTTTCAGCGATGCAGGTTTCTGACTCACCNGTCGACTCACACAGTTGCCTTTCTGGGAAGGCCATGGCAGGGTGCCCTGGCACAGTCCAGGTCCCACAGCTCTATGACTGAACACATGACAGAGTCCCCAGCTCTCAAGACCAGGAGCCAAGAGGTCTGAGATGAGTGTGCGCTTGTGGGCTATGGCCCACCCCTAGTTCTNGCCAAGGTACCAAGTGACCACTGGAAGAGGGGATAACAGATCTGTTAGCCAGAACCTACTGGGCAAGGAGAGCAAGAGGGGAAGCTTTGTTACTGTTCTGAAAACAAGAGTCCCAGGGCCAGTAGATGGGTCTCTGCTTATGGAGACTTGTGAGAAGACCAGCCCCCACCCCTCATCCTCTTTATCCCANATGTAGGGAGGAAGGTGCAAATTCTCATAAGCTCTGATGAGTAGTCTTCATATATTTTAATGTTTATTCCCCCTGATCCCATGAAAAAAATTTTTTAGGCACTCATGTTTGTTTAGACATTGTTTGTGTGCAGACAGGATCTCATGTGGCCCTGAACTCACTGTGTATGTAGACAAGGACAACCTTGAATCTTTGACCCTCCTGCCTATACCTCCTCAGTCTGAGATTACATGTGTGCACCACCACACCCTGTTTGTGTGGTACAGGGGCTCAAACTCAGGGCTTCATGTATGCCAGGCAAAAAATCTTACCAACTGAGCCACATCTCCAGCCCCCTAACAGTTGTTTCTACGTGAAGTGACATTGTCAGGACACATACACAAGCTAGGCTTGTCTGCTCTGCTGGCTGCAGCTGTGTAATCCTCTGTCCAGCCTCCCGGGTCTCTGAGTGAACACCCCTGCCTCGAATGCTAGCTGCTGCTTTGAGGCTTAGGTATTAGACATAGATNCCTCAGGGTAGCCAAAGTCTTGAGCATCCTAGATGGCAGGTGAGAGCTTCACTTCTGTCCAGAACCTGCTCCTTATTGACCCATTGGGTTTTAAGGGATTCAAAACTCTCAAAACCCATTCTTGCATGTGATTTCTGAGTTAGAGGGTCTATAGTGGCCATGGCTCAGAGTTCAACACACAACCGNTTCTTCAGTGCACTACTCTGTGACATGTCTTGACATCATTGCTCTCCTGAGTGTTTGTCAGTCTGAGTCAGAACACTGTAGCATCCTCCCCTCCCAGAGCCTCTTCAGCTACCTTCCAGAACTTTATACAGAATGTAGAAACATGTCATCTGACCATTCCCCAAAATTTGTCACCACCNGGCCATTAATCCTCCAAAAATGCAAGGAAAACAACCTGCTACTGGTGAGTGAGTATCCCTAGAAACACTGTTGGTGAGTGTATTCATGAATGTACCTGCACAGGCATGTGTGCCTATGTGTGCACCTACATGGTATGCTAAGCTATACCACCTAGATGTCTTTGAATGGCACATGACACTCCTCTGTGGTGGGTGTATCACCCAGGTGTCTGGACACTGATTACCAANGAGCATGTGGCGGGGTGACTGGTCCTGAGTCACACCAGGATTCCTCCATGGTGTTTGGCAGCTCCAGCTCCTCCGTTTTTCCTTGCCTGGGGTCTCATGAAGACCCACAGTGTCCAGCAGGTCTGGGGAGNACAAACTGGAGGATGAGGATGAGGCTTAGAGTACTGGTCCCACCTCCCAGAACTCATGCAAGGCTCCGTCAGCCCACAGGAAGCTGCTGCCTGACATTTGAAGGTCAAAGTTCATTGAAATTTCTTTTACATGTTTTTCTCACAGAGAAAATGAGACTGCTTAAGGGCTCGTGATATGTTAGGAGTAAAGAAATTCCTTAGTATCTAAACAAACCTCTCTTTTCTCCACCATCTTTGGCTGGGTGCCAGCATTCGTCTGAGGTTGGCTGTGAGNATGGGTTAGCTTCTTGTGGCTTCAACAACAGTCCCATAAATTGGAAACTTACACACCAGGCTTTGATCTTACTGAAGGGCTAGGCACTTGCTGGCTGTTCTGAAAGGCCAGAGGGAATGTCTCCCTGCCTTCCCTGACTCCAGGTCTTTCAAGTGTCCTGGCTTGTGTCTGTGTCACCACCATTGCTCCTGCATGCGCTTTCCCTGTGACAAGGCTGCCAATTGCCAGATTAGGCCCATGCTAGACCACCATGATCCCCTAACTCTCTTACCCCAGTGAAAGGCCTAATTTCCATGCAACATCAGAGTCCCAGACACCAGAAGTTAGGACATAGACATATATTTTAAGGGACGTGAAACTCACAGAAGGGAGTGGAGTGTAGCAGTGAACTGAGTTAGAATTTGGGGAAGGTAACAGAGGCTAAAGATCCTAGGAATAAAGTTTGTTGAAAAACAAAAAAGAGGTAAGACTTGTTATCAAGTGAAGCAGGAAGTATAATGGAAGTGACTATCCGGTAGGAAGCTTCGCGTGTCTGCTAGCGCCAGCCTCAACAGTCACGTGTGAATGTTGGCAACTAGAATGTAGGTTAACCGCATAGACAACATCAGCTTGTGGGATAGTTGCTGTGGGGAGGCTTGCAGGTGTGCCTTACCCTTGATGTAATAGGCTGTGAGCACCCAGAGCCTTGGCCATGGCTCCCATCCATCTCATCCATGGCCAGTCGGGTGCTGCAGCTGGGTTCAGAGATGAACCACCTGGCTGCTGTGGGATGTTAGCATCCTGTATCACCTGTATCACCACCCACTCAGAGCACATGCACATCCCTATCACAACCAATGGAGCACCACAGGTCTGAACCTGACTTTAGGTTCACATATCAGTCGAGCCCATCTTCATTGCAAGCATCAAATTCGGTTCCCACTGCCTACCAAGAGATCTTGTGTGGGTGTGGGGGGNAGTTCCAGGGACAGGAAATATCAGGTGATTTCCCAGCAGTCACTCAGACACAGCCAAGGACCCTAGAGCCCCACCTCTGCTTCTGCAGTCTAGTTTGCTTCTCTAGACAGCAGCCCATGCATTCTGAAGCTGGGGTGCATGGGCCTTTTGGAGGTGGGAGCAGTTCTTGGACTCGCTCTCTGNCCTCACAATTACAGCTCACCCTCACTGAGCACTGCTGGAGCAAGGGAAGAGAAGACCAAGAAAGGGGAGCCAGGCAACACCATCCCCACCCCCAACCCTGTCTCTTATACACATCTAGATGTGTATAAGAGACAGGCTTTGAGACGGCCAACTCTAGTTCATCCCGTTTAATAGAGCAACAGTTTCTTTGCACCAGGCAAATTCTAAGCACGTTATTTAAATGAATTCTGCTAATGCTTACTTATAAACACCATGCCAAGCAATATTAGCATTTCCTTTCTTTTTTAGAAAAGGACACTGAGGCATAGAGAGGTTAAGTATATGCTCAAGGTAGCATAGGTAGGCTAGGGGAGACCATCCCAGGGATTCACTTTCTGAGGACTGCAGGGAGATAGGAAGAGGAACAGGATTCAGTGCTACACAACCACAGACTGCGTCTGAATTTGATATGCTGCATGAGTATGACGCGTCAAAATTAACCAGTGAGATGATTGCACACACGTAAAGAAATGGAACCCTATCTGCTCCCTACGCTTGTGAGTAACTACACACTGAACATTTAAACTCAAATATAAGAGTTCAGAAGCCAAGCATGAGGGTGAACTTCTATTATCTGGCACTTGGGAGGCAGAGGTGGGAGGGTGGCCACGAGTTCAAGACCTGTCTACCAGTTCCAGNCTAACCAGGGCTGTATAGTGAAACTCTGTCTCAAAATAATTTTTTTAAAAAAGCAAGTAATGGTGCCTCTGCTTGTAATCTCAGTGCTAGAGAGATGGAGACAAGGGATCCCTAGGGCTTGCTGGCCAGCCCAANTANCCNAATCNGCAGGCTTCCAGCCAGTGAGAGACACTGTCTCAAAGAATGAGGTAGATGGTTCCTGAGAAAGGACACCCAAAGGTGACTCTGGACCTTCACACACATACATGTACACCCACACAGACACACACAAAACAAAATAAAACAATTAATATAATAAATCTTATATTCATGCTTGCATCAAGAGCTTCAACAGTATCCCAAAGAGCAGGCAGGGAAACCGCCTGCCCCACCTCATCCTGTCATCTCCAGGAGTACCAGGTCACCTAGTCAGGGGCAACCCAACCCTCCCATGGTGGGTTGTTCCCTACCTCCNTNGAACACACAAAGCATCTCTGAGTGTTAGCCTTGGTACTGTCCCCAGAGTCCTGGTAAGCTCCTGATTAGCCTTACCTAGACTTCAAAGCTCTNTAAGTCATTTGAAATCTACNAGTGCCCACACAGGCAACCCATCTGCAGATAGGAATTNCCTGGCTNCTGTATTCTATCAGGCTGACACTGGTACCCTCTCTTGTGAAACCATCCACTTGGACCCAGAGCACANGCGAGCAGTTAGGCAAAGCANTACCCCCGAGTTATCTCACCTGAGTCTAACCCTGAGCTGAGCCCCATCTTCCACTTGAAGACAATGCATTAAGATCATTTTCTTGCCAAAAGAATGTATCCGGATGTGTCTAACTGTGTTTGTTGGTGTGTTATTTTTTTTCCAGGATGGCGAGCTTCACCGAGGAGAGGCTGAAAAACAGAGAAGTGTGGGCAAACTTTCTCAGACAGCCTCGGAAGACAGTGATGTGTTTGGTATGTAGCAGCACAAAGGGGACAGCCCCCTTCCGTGCTTGGACTGTGAGTCCACGTGTTTTCACTGGGGAATTCTCATCCTTCTCTTTGGGTTTTGTTATTGTTGTTTTTCCTGGTTTGGTTTGGTTTTGTCTTCGTGTGTGTGTCTGTGTGTTGCCCTATGTGACTACAAGCTTGCATGTGACACCAGGCATGTGTGGAAGTCAGACCTCACCCCCCACCTTATGTGAAACAGGATGTCTTGTTCACCACTGCACACCCCAGGATAACTGGTCCATGAGCTTCCAGAGGGCCAACTCCACCTCCATCCCCTTCTCATGGCACAGAATCACAGGTGTGCACTATTGCTCATGGTTTTACATAGATCTAGGGATCCAAACCCAAGTACTCACATCTGTGCAGAAAGTCATTTACCCAAGGGACTATCTCCCCAGCCTCCATCTTCATTTTTAAACACTTTTAAACATTTTTAAACACCACTGTGCAGCNGTGTGGAGAACAGGTCTCCTCGCTGCCCTCCTGCAGACCCTCTCCATGACCCGGGGTTCTGTTTTATTTTGGGTTCATGTTTGCTCTCTATAGCCCTAAGTCTCTCCCTCTGCCAGTGTNGGTGGGGACATCAGCAAGCCCCCACAATGTCATAATAATGCTGATGAGGAAGTAAGCTTGCCAAAGCCTGTGCACTGCTGTCCTTGGGCTGGCAGCAGACAGTGACTCAGCTGATGTTGGGAATAACTGTGGTCTATGAAATGCTACCTTCCTGTTGCCTCATGAGTACACATTGCCCTGCACGTGGGTTTACTGTTTCTTCCTACTTCTCAGAGGGGACAAACACCCTCATCTGATTTTTGTGGAATGTGGTTGAGCTATCTTTTCCATGACTTCCCTCCGCTGCGGGCTTCCACAGCTGACCGTGCCCAGGGACACTGCTGTCCTTTTTCTTTCACTTAGGGAGACAGGAGAAGGGAAGTGTGTAGAGAAGAAGCCTAAGTGCTAAAAGCCCACTGTCCCAAGAGGAAACAGCAGCCAGGCCCTGCCCATGCAGGGATCATAGCCCCGGTCATACAGCCTCGAGTTCAGTCACTCAAGGCCAGCAACCCTTGGACACTCCCTATCCTGGCCTCCACTTGCTTGTGCAAAGGCCTTGCTTCATACTTCCCCCACTAGGCAGTGCCATCTACCCTGGTGTTTTGTTATTGTGTTTTGATTAACTTGCTTTCTTCAACATTCCTTCCTTCTGTACTTTGTCCTTCTTGAGCAAACACCATGGTTGAAAGGTATCTGGGAACAATGCGACCCTAAGACTGNAAACCATTACTGTGAGCTAGAAGTGTGGCAGGTGCAGGCCAGCGGGGGAGGGACTCTCCCAATGTCTTCAGCTGTGTCCATTTCCACGGGAATTTTCTTGGGGCGTTCCTGTCTTTGGGAAGTGGGGTGTTCATTTTTTAGTTGCTCCTGGGGCCTGGGCAGAGGGAAGAGTAGAAGACATGTAGTGTGGGTACATGACAGCAAGAGCACAACTTAAAATACTCAGGGCACAATGTCAGCCTGTACNATGCTTAGGGTTTCTTTACTTGTGTTTTCCAAGTGTGGACATAGAAGTAGTGCATATCTGTACACACAGAGGCATATCAGAGGTCCCAAAGGAAATGCAAAGGATGCCTGCCTGGGCTTACATTCTCTTTAAGCAAGCATCATCTTTAGTATTAGTTGGGCTGTTATGTTGTGCTAGGGATTGAGTTCAGGATTTGAATGCGTGCTAGGTGAGTACTTTACCACTGAGCTGTCATCCTAGTCCTAGTTAATTGCTTTTTAGTTTATTTATAATCATAGTAACCCTTACTTTACCATTATGTGTGTGTGAGTATGTGTGTGTACATATACCCAAAATGTATGTAATACATGAACTATATCCTATAACAGGCCTCTGTGAGTCCCCTCTGTGAACTGTGTAAATGCAGATTCNTGAAGCTGTGAGGTGGCCCAGGGAACAGTTTCCTGNCTAGAAGGTAGAANCCAATGNNGGTGCAGAAGTGACGAGTCCCTCCGCAATAACCTGGGACAGGAATGCCTATGGCATATGTGAAGACTGTTTGCAGCTCTTGCACTGCAGCCTGCAGTAGGATCCGAGTCACCCTCACGCATGCACAGCTCACTCTCATCCTGCATGAGTCAGAGCCCAGGGGCATGTGAGGATCCTGCTGCCTGTGGATGTGCTAGGTTCACACAACACTGAGTCAGGCAGGCTGGGAGGGATTGTGTACCTCGGGTACTCAGCCATCCTGAGTGACGCAGACCAAGGACCTACCTACCTGTGAGCTGCTAAGCCTCTGCCCTTGAACTTGATAACCTTGCCTCCTGGCCCTTCTCTGGCATCTACAGAAGTTCCAGGCTAAAGAAGAAAGATGACAAATGGAAAAAGAAATCTCAGATGACCTTGGCTGGGTTTTTTTTGTTTGTTTGACGCTTTTGTTTTTGTTGTGTTGTGTGTGTTTGTGTGGTGTGGGTCAGGTATGTGTGTGTGTGTGTGTGTGTGTGTGTGTGTGTGTGTGTGTGTGTGTGTGTCCTGGTAGATGTCAGAGGAGGGCAACCTTTGGAAGTTGACTCTCTTTTCCAACACGTGGATCCCAGGGATCTAACGCAGCTTGTCAGGCTTAGCATTCATTAATTGTGACCAACTGAGCCATCCCTTATAGGAGAATTCTTTATAAACTGATGGGGGTGTAGACATGGTTCCCAATGAAGCCAGCCCCCTCCACTTCATAAGCACTTCTCTGACTGTCCAGTAGGCTCAGGAAAGCAAGCCCCCTTGGCATCCCTTACATTTTGTGAACCATGGGCATCTTTATGCTCTCAGACATCATTTCATTTTTTACGTCAGAAGAACAGGTAAAGGATGTAGAATGCACTGAAACCTGTCTCCGCTAGCAAGACACACACCGAGGATGTTGGGCATCATGATAGGGGCATACTATTTCCATTAAGAAAGAGCCCCTGGATGGGATGAACTGGACACCATAGAGAAGTTTGCAGGCAGGGTTGACTAGGCACACACGCTACACCTGATGGCTCTAAGCCGCAAATTAAGTCAGTCAACTGAATCCAGACACACTTCCTCTGTGCCTTTTCCAGGCCAGAGGCTATCCTTGGTTAAGCAGTAGTGTATAAGCCTTGAGACTTTATGGTAATGGGTAAAATACCACTGAAAGGTTGCTTCAGTCTCAAGGGGGTATAAGCAGGCACAATGCTAAATCTCTCTCTTTGTCCTCTTCCTCTGACAGCACTGTGGTTACACCTCAGGTCTGGTTGCCTAGCTACACAGGAGGAAGGAAATGTTGCAGGGCACAGTAGCCTAGGGAACTATGCTGTCCCCAGTTTAAGTAACCAGGCTATTTTTCAACTGACCAGTTTTTAAACTTTGTTGAGCCACACACCCACACACATGTCACATACCATCCTGTCATTTGAAGGCCATGGAGAAGAAAGGCCACATGCCCCCACCTGCTTCCTACCGAGCTCTCAAAACAGGGCTGCTCCTGGGCAGGCCCTCCCTGAAATGAGCAGTTTCAACATCCATAATTTACTCTAGCAATGTTTAACAGTCACCAGAAGAGGGCGCCACTTCTCCGCAGGAGTGACTGGTTCCAGACTGGGGCTGAGGCATGGCTTGACATGCGCACAAGCTCCCCAATCTTGACAGGTGGCGTGGGCAAGGATAGCTTAATCACAGTCACACCTTCTTCCACTGCCATCCTTACCATTTCAAGTGTCTGTCAGAGACATGCACAGGTGAGGTCAAATCCTACTGAAAGTTACAAGGATGTTCAGGTGATGGACATGGACCTACATGTGTTCATTGTTGAAGGAAAACATATTCATCAGAGATGTTTACATGCACCTGTCTCTCTGTTTCCTACAACTTCANTNAGTCTACAGTAAGGGGGCACATAGGAAGCAACTGGTTATCAAAGACTCTGATGCAGCTATGGCAATCATGACTTCTGTGGCAGAGTGTCCCCTTTAAGTGTGAGATTTGGCCACCTGCATGGGAGTGATGCCTGTGTCAGATGGGATGTGGCAGATGCTCTATGATTTTTGCCCATCTGCTTCTCAGATTCCTCAGATGTGGGATGGGATCAGGACACCCTGTGAATGGTGAAGTGTCTTCATGTGCCCAGNCAGGAGTAGGTGGCTATCAGCTCCTATTTAGATATGTTTAGATATTAGGTTTTTAATGTTTTTAGTTTTATTTATTTTATGCATATGGGTGTTTGCCTGCATGTGTGTATTTGCACCATGTGCGTGCCTGGTGCCTGGGGAGGTCAGGGGAAAACCTAGGGATCCCTTGGAACTGGAGTTATGGATGGTTGTGAACCACTATGTGAGTGCTAAGAACCAAACTCGGGTCCTCTACAAGAGTGACAAGTGCTCTTAACCACTGGGCCATCTTTCCAGCCTCATTTATTTGGTTTTAAGATCTTACTCTGTTGTCCAAGAACTCACTACAATCCTCAACTTCATCCCCCTGAGCGCTGTGCTCACTGGTGTGTGCCATACAGCCATGCCAGTTCTTATAACTACAAAGAGTTTTACACAGACATTTTAAATGATGCCAAGTTGTGTTGAATGAGTTCTAGGAATTTTCCAGCTTAGATTTATACCTGAGATGACAGTTACATGGTGGTCATTGTCCACAAAATGCCATGTCAAATGGCTTCTTTATTGGGATANCAGTCAAAGCCTTTGCCTTCAGTCAACAGACCTGATCTGACCCACGGACAGAACTGGACCTTGCTGAGCTAGGGAGTGGATGGGTGTCTCATGGCATAGGGATGCAGGTCCCCATGCTGGGAAAAACCCAGAGGTAAGTAGTCAGTGCTCCCAGAAGCTGAAGCCCCCTCATCCCCTGTTCCACTAGGGATGGGTGATGAATCCCAGNAAAAGGAAAAGAGAAGGTTGTCTAGGGACAGAGAGGCTTNATCTGGTTCACTTGTCAGCTTACACTCTATTGGGTGTTTCCCTTTCCTTTCTGTTAAAGCGGTGTTCANTTCCATCCCAACACTGAGGGTGGCGGTGAGNGAACAGGTAGGCAATCTGGATGTTTGAAGCACCCCTGTAATCCCAGTACTCAGGAAGTCGAGGCGGTAAGACCCTGCTTACAGACAGACCCAGAGGGCAGCCATGTTTATGCTGTTGCAGGTCTGCTAGCATTTCTGCTGATCTCCATCACCCATGACTAGGAAGAAGTGCCCATTTGTGAGTGGTTTACGAGCCATAGAAGAACTAAACGACATGTGGTGCTAGGACCTCATTAGTCACTGGCCCCCAGAATGTCCTAGTAAAAATGTCATTTATGAGGAATGCCGTGAATGCGGCTTGGAACGTTGTAGATATGTCTCAGTGTGATGTGAGTTCAGATCCGTCCACTTTCACCACACCCATCGTTAAGTCCCCTTTGAGCACTTTGAACGTGCCTGCAATATTCTAGGATGGGGCCAAAGGGGTCAGGGGTGAGAGGACACAATAGGGCAATGGAAGGGGACATTTTAGCCCAGGTTGACACATGAAAAGCAGAGGTGGGTTTTGCTGTTGTTGTTGCTTTTGAAGTACCGGATGAGCGTTCTGTTGTAGAGAGAGCACTTCAGCGAGAGGATGCAGAGAAGCCAGGAAGACTTTGCAAAGCCAGCTGGGAAGAGAGGGACCGTGCCTTGTCCAGAGCTCTAGCTGACAAGACAAGACAGGAGATGAGGAGGAGAAAATTCTCCTCTCTCCAGCTGACAGAGCCGGGCTATTCTTCCACACTTAACCCCCATTTCTGAGATGGAGTCCCTAACGTGTTCCCCGGCACAGCCCCACCCGACGCCCGCTGTCTTACTTCACTCAGCTATTTCGTTTGCCTGCTTAGTGAGGACCAGTTTGCAGGTGTGAAGTCTTCCTTCTTGCAGGGCTGTGGGCCTTCAGCCTCCTGCCCTACGCTGAGCTCTTGGTTTGGGGCATTGCTATTTTAACTGTCTGATAAGTGGAGTCTTGGTGTCGGTGTGGACTTGCCCAGAACCTCCCAGGACCCAAGTGTGCACTCCGTATCTAGGATTTTCATTCATTATTTCCCCCTACACACTAAAATTAAAATACTCCTATATTTATTTTATTCCTTTACATACATACATATATACACTTAATTCATAAATTAAAATTAAGGGAATTGAAATTAATTGATGGGTTAGAGGATACTCCAACTGTCTGGTAGAACTATCCCTTGTTCAGTTTTGTGTGCTGATCCTTTTTACCATTGACTTTATGGGGCTCCAGTGGTCCTGATTCATACTCTTTTGAAAACCACTTGCTCTCCTATGTGGTCGCATTTGAGAGTTTAGAATTCCAGCCTCTCTGGAAACAGTAAAGCCTGCGNAATAGCTGGTTTCTGATGTAACTGCACTTGCCTGGTGTCCAGTACCATGTGGCGTGCTCAGTCCTTATAGGTCTTTGAGTTTGTAACCTGGACTTTAATCTTTTAAGAGATTCCCATGACCTTTACCATCCAGTGACTTCAGCTGATGTCAGGCCCATCCACAGTTTAATCCCTTAGATGATAATATTTCTTCTGTTCTTGAATAGCTCAGCTAAATCCCACCCCACCCCCATTACAAAAAGAAAAACAGCAAGGAAGGGTCAGTGAAGCAGCATGGAAACCCAGCAGGGCAGACACCACCCCTGGCAGATCTGTGTAGCACACAGGGCAAATGATGAATGAGCGTCTTCCTCTTCCTCCTGAACACAGCTTCAGATACCCATGAGGCAAGGGCCAGCATTCTTCCATCAGGATCCATTCAGTGCCCCCCTTACAGCTCTGTTTCCCAGGTTAGAAGAGCAGTCACAGTAGGACAAGTGAGCTACGCCCAGCAGACACATGACCAATGGGCGTGGGCACCCCCACTCCTATGTCCTCGCCATTTGTAACCCACCTGGCCTCTCTCCTCGGCTTATTGCCTGTGCCTTTTCACAGAAGATGCATCATCGTTCTGGGCACCTCTAACTTCTTGGGGTCTCCATTGTATCTTTCAGTTCACCCCCACACTATGGCTTGTACTTTCAGGGGACCTCCTGTGGAGATCCTGATCCTGCCACACATGGTCTGGCCTCCTAGACTTTCCTTTGAAAAGTCTCCATGACCCTATAGCTCTTACGTTCGGCATGGCTGCAAAACCAGCGCAATGTGGATGCTGCCGGAGGCTGTCTGCCCTTCAAGCAGTAGCCAGGCCTGCTTTGATTGAAGCTAAACTGCAGAAAGTGGCCTGCGTGTGCCTGAACGTGTGTAAACGCACCCCTAGAGGGCACTGTACAAGCAGGCTCACCTCCTCCTCAACACTCTTTCTCTGGCTTCCAGGAGGGGACCCCCTGCAAGTCTCTCTCTGCNCAGTGTCCCCTTCTAGGGGACCTGTCTTGGACTGAGACAGCTGAACCACACCAAACTGTCATATGAACTCCTAAATATTAGAGGCTCAAAACCCCAGCTGCTTTTGTGTTTTGGCTCAGAGGACAGAATAGAGGGTGTCCCGGAAGAGAGAGGAAGGATGGCACTCCAGCTGGAGGTTCTAGTGACAAACAAAATGACATTCATCACTTCCTTCCAGGTCTTCTGACAGAAGTGTCAGACAGTCCCTCCTCCATACAAGGCACCAAGAAGAAGGGCACAGAGAGTGGGCACTGTCCCCCACCCCTGGTGGTCACTGCCTCTAATTTATTTAGTTGTTGCTTGGTCCCTGCCTGATAGGTGGGTTAGCCCATGGGAGATAGGGAAATTTGTCAGTCTGTTCACTACTAAATCTCAAAAGAGGGGATGGGTCTTAGGGGCAGCTTTTTCTTTCTGTTTATTTGTTTTTTGCTTATTTGGTTGGGTTTGGGGGTTTGCTGTTGTTGTTTTGGTTTGGTTTGGTTTTTTTGTCTTGTTTTGTGTTTTGGCTTTTTAATGGGGTTTCTCTGTAGCCCTTATGCAGAGCAGGCTGGCCTCAAACTCACAGAAATAGCCCACCTCTGTTTCCCTAGTGCTGAGATTAAAGGCGTGCACCACTATGCCCAGCTAGGAGCAGCTTTTTCAATACTAAGAGCATGATGGGAGGACACAGTTCTACCCTCTCCTCTCTGCTCCCCTCTTTCCTCNGACACCTCTTCTCCCAGACATCAGCTCTCTTGAGCACAGCTTCTGCAGACCTCTGAAGTCCACCAAATTCCCCATTTCCACCTCTTAGGACCTGGGCTATTGTGTGTACATGTGTGGTGTATACATGTATGGTGAGTGCATACCAGTATGTACGTGTGATTGGCATGTGCATAAGGGTGTGTGCATGTGTGCAACATGTGCATACAGGCGTGTGTGTGTGTGTGTGTGTGTGTGTGTGTGTGTGTAGGACTCCTTCCGCCAAGGCTGAGCTGCCTCTATGATGGGAACTCATGTGGAGGAAAGGAAAGTGTGTCGGTGAAAGTGTCCAGGGACGCTGCCCTTTCCCCATTTGTTAAAGCACTTCTCACAGGAAGCTGAAACTCTCCAGAACAGGGTGGTAGCTGTAGCCTAGCAGCGCCATTCCAGGCAGGAGGAGAGCACTGAGTAACAATTCTGGGGAGCCCACAGCTGTGCAGGCTGACCCCACAGAATAGCTGTAGCTGCCTGTGCCTAAAAGGCTCCTAGGGCCTGCTCCCCNAGAGCCCCACCTTAGAAATGCCTCAGAGTCACTTAGGGTCAGCAGAGCTACAATAGGACAGCGAGCAGATAGTGAGAACAAAGGGAGAATACAGTCCCCGAGGCACAAATAGCAGATGTGATGGGCTTTGGCCAGTTGNGGAGCAGTGTGCCTTGCCTGAGGCCCAGGAATGCTGAGAGTCTTCCCTGTTGGAGGGCCCATCAGAGACATCGTGTGCCCACCATGATCCTTTGAGGATTTTAAGCATCTTGGGTCAGATCGCAGTTCAAAAGCACCTCCATTTGGTCCTAGGGACTGTTTCACATTTTGTCTCACTCTTGTCTGAATTTGTCACTGGACTTGGGAGCTCCAGTGTCCTCTATCTAGGAAGGTCCTTATACTTCAAGGACCTAAGGTCTCCGTGAACTTTACACACTCAGGAAAGTCCTTCTCTTTGGTGAAGCCATGGATCACGATTTTCCAGTTAACTTCCTTGTGCTCTGTGTGCGGGCCACTGCTAGCATGACAATCAAGATGTCCCTGATTTCCCAAAAGGATCCTTGAGGAAGTAGGTGTTGCTTCTCTCAAGGTCACTTCCATGTCAACATCTTACACGTGTTAGAAATAAAGTATCAAGAAGGAAAACACGTGCCTTGCCTAGCGAGTGTTTCTCGTCCCCTCCGGTTCCCTATCTCCTGTTTCACCCCAAAGCCCATCACACTCCCCCCTAGAGTTCCCATGTCTCCTCTAAATCATCTATCTGCTGTGGGTTACATGTGACATGTTTGGAAAGATGTTGGTAATTATCACTCCCAACCTTTCTGCCCCGTACATGGACCCAGAGAAAGCTCTAGCCACTTAGCAACAAAGCCACTAAGTCCCACTACCCAGAGTACATCCTGTCTCACTAGTATCTGCCCAGGAGGTTGGTTGGGCATCCCAGCAGGTGACCTCTTGTTAAGTATTTAATGTTAACTGAGCCAGGTCAACAGTGGCAGGTGAACTGTTAGCCGTTTCTACAGAGCCCACTATGATGGATGGAAAGGACAAGCTGGAGATGCTGGTGTCTCCACCAGCAAGTGAAGTCTAGGTAACTTGCTGTGACTTATGGTCGTTAGAATCAGAATGGACCGTGGTTGGCTCCTTCTGTTCTGACCACTGTTATTCATGGCTACTGTACGTACAGGTATCATAAACTAAGTACAACTTAACTAAGAAAGCTCTCTGTCTTTCTCCCTAGCTTGGGGAATTTGATTTATCTTCCCTAAAGCATTCCTCTAGCTAAAAACTTTTCATTGAAATGAACAGAATATGCCTTCATGTTCCATTCTTTTTTCCTGTCATCTTCATTCAGATCTAAACATACTNTAGGCAAGCCTAGCAGGGGACCCCTCCCAGATCTGTTTTGTTGCTAGAACAAGTGTGGCAAGCACTTCCCTGGGGGTCTTTGAGATGATGATATTAGTATATTAAATCCATAATGGTTTTTCCTTCCAAAGGAATCCTATTAGTGACAATGTCATCTCGTTCCTGAAGAGAGTACAATTCCCACCCCAGTGAAGCAGGATTTGACACACACTCCCACTTACAGCCCCACTGGCAGTCACCATGAGACTCNCACTCAAGGCTCAGAGACCACACTGCAAGGAGGCCACTTGTCTGTCCTGACACTGGCCTTTAACTGGCCCTGGGAAGGTCAGCCACAATAGTGGCAGCAGCGGGGAGGCTCCCCTCTGGTGATTCATGAGAAGCTAATGGCAGAAGGACTTGGAAATTTTCTATGTGGTTAAGAGAANGAGAGATGTCTTCCAAGGCATCAGTTGGTGGCATTTTGTCATTCTATGGATGTGGCTGAAAGAACAGCTGGAACAGAGTGGATGTCATCCGGCTTTTCCTCTGGAGCAATGGTACAGAGGGGGTCTGCCCAGTTGTTGCAGGGATGCTATCATATCTTCAAAGTCTCTCTCCCTCTCTCCTTTCCTCCTCCCTCTGTGTGTGTGTGCATAAATATACACATATATGTATGTGTGCTTATGCATATTTATCCAAGATCACATAGAGATAGGGAGCTTCCCATGGTCCCTAACAAAGAGCCTGAAAAGTGGGAGGCTCTAGTGCATCCACTGTGAGCACCCTGACNATGATCACAGATACCCAGAGGGAAACATGTGAGGGTGCTCAAACCACTTGGCCACACTCGTGGCCACAGGCCCAGGTCCTTTTTAAGAGANTGGACATCTGGGACAGTCACCAGCAGCCTTTGGCTCATAAGCAGATGTTGTGTGTGTATTTGGTACCAAGTTGATGCCATTTGGTCAAATTAGACATTCTACTTCCTCAGCTGTCCCATGCAGTGCAGACCTCAGGTCACCATCAGAGGCTCTCTCCCTTTGTCAGTGGAGGTGGGGGGAGCTATAGGTGCCCTGGGCTTCAATGTGCCACGCAGGGCTGCTCACATGTACAATACAATAGTCTTTCAGAATTTTGACAGTCTTCAGTATTTTTTTTTGAGACAAAGTGTGAATATGTAGATCAGGCTTGCCTCAAACCCCTGGTGCTCCTCCTGCCTCTGCCTCCTGAGTGCAGAAATGACAGACCTGTACCAGCGTATCTAGCTTCTTTCTTTTTTCTGCAACTGTCTCTCTGCAGCAAGATCCTAGGGTAAGGGTAGAAGTGTCTTTGTCCCATTTCCCCCATTATCCCATGACCCGGTGAGTCAGTAATTTACTAGTTGGGGGTTTTCCAGGAGACCGTCAGGATATTTGGACCAGAAATTTCTTGAAGTCAAGAAATGAACAAGGATGTGAGAGTGATGTTGCCCAGAAAAAACCNTCTAATATTTACTGTTTGGTTTGTTGCTCTTTGATGAACTTTACACNTAGCCCAAAATTAAACAGTGCTTGTTTCCACAGTGTCCCCACACTTTCCGTGGGGAGTTTAGGATGGTTACTAGTTACACAGTGGTNAATGCAGAAGTACATTTCATGTGACTAGCATCATGACCCCCAAGGACAGACTTACAGCTGCACCTTTCCTCCCCTTTTAGTCCAAGCAGAGCATCTACAAAGAGGCAGAGTATTCCTTTCAAACCACCAAGGCATGTCTCATCATTCTCTCAAACCGCCTCAGGAACCTTCCCACTGTTTNTGTAAGACTGGAGAAAAATGAAACTGGGATCTGGGAAGATGGCTCAGTTGGTAAAGTGCTTGCCTCATGAGGGTGGGGACCTCAGGTCCATCTCCAGAACACATGCTGGAAACAGCTGGGCACAGTGCTATGTGCTTGTAATCCCAGTGCTAGGGAGGGAAAGACAGGTGGATCCCTGGGGCTCCCTGGCTGGCAAGTCCAGCCTGCCTGGTGACCTCTAGGCCAGTGAAAGATTGTTTCAAAAAATGGAAGATAGCACTGAGGACGAGTTGTCCACTGGTTTCCATATGGATGCACGTACTGGTGGATACACAGGTGCATACCAGGTGCACACACAGGTGGACACACAGGTGCACACAGAGGTGTACACCAGGTGGACACACAGGTGCACACACACAGGACACAGGTGGACACACAGGTGCACACACAGATGGACACACAGACGCACACACAGATGCACACACAGGTGCACACACAGGTGCATACACAGGTGCACACACAGCACAAATGGCTTTTCTAGTGAAGTGATGCGGGCTGAAGAAAAAGTTGCAGCTATAAGCTACTCACACAGCTGTCTCACACAGCCTTCATCTTCATTATATATTGAGAAAAGATTTCCTTTTATTGTTCTGAAATAAAGCATACTCATTCTACAGATATTTCTAGAATGGCTCGTTTGCGTCAGCTATCATTCTCCCCACCCACTTAGAGGTTATCTTTCTCCNGAGTTCAGATTCTGGCTCCACTGAATAAATACAAACAGGATATTTTACTGCTGACCCCAGAAGCCTCCCGTTTTATAGCAGTAAAATGGAGCCAATAATGTCCACAAGGCAGGAACCATCTGTTAGCCAGATTCTCGGGCTCTCCCTCTCCTTCCAGCCCACCATTTTTCCCACCTCTGCCTCCTTGATCACAATTCTAACCACTTCCTGTAACAACGTTCCTGTTTTTAAGTCTCTGAGTAACCTTCAGAACTCCCCACGGCTCGGGCTCTCCCACTTCTTCCAGACCGCCATTTTTCCCTCCTCTGCCTCCTTGGTGGTGAATCTAACCACTTCCTGTAACAATGTTCTTGTTTTTAAGTCTCTGAGTAACCTTCAGAACTCCCCNGGGGTACCGCAGAAACAAGAAACAAGCAGCTTCTGAGGGCTTCAAGCTGGGGGTGCATCAGGGACCTGTCAAAGGACCNGAGGCCTGGGGAACAGCAGTGTGTTTGATCATCCCTGAAGCTGCCCATCTGCCTGGCTCTTCCCAGNATTGGTCAGTGGCCAGAGTTCAGAACGTTAGTCTATTTCTAGCTTTTTGGTTAATGGCTGTTGATGAGATGTAATTTGGGGACAGTTGCTATTTGGAGACAGAACTTTCCTCTGAAAATGCATAGGTCTGATCTTTTTACTGTGTAACACGTGCATGAGTCACGGGATGTTCAAAGGACGCACAGTCTCTGGCGTGTTTAAAATATTAAGTATGCCTGTGGTTCTGCAGGTTGCCACAGACCCTGTTTACACGCATCCTCTTTCATGTTCTGATTTATTTCCTGCTTGCTGTAATGGTGAACTGAAGCCACAGAGCAATGAAATGGAAACTTAATTGCTATCATTTTTAGAGCACTCTGTCTCCTCAGCAAGAGTACTTGGACCTGTACAGTCACTGTCATCTTCCCACCCCAGCTTCAGCCACTGCAGCCACAAAGCTGCCTTCTGCATTGGAGAATTTGCATGCTCTGCACAACTGTGTAAATGTTCTATGCATGTGTGATCTTAAGTGACCATGGTCTTCAGGCGACATGCTGTCCTGGGGGTCATCTGTGCTCTGTTCCTTTTCTTGGCTGAATAGTTTCCTGTTGTGCAGCTGGACACCCATGAGTGCAGGGACATTTCCACCCTGGCTGCCATGAGTCATGTGCCTGTGAGCGTTGGTTTTAGGGTTTCACGTAGGTTTTCTGGACTCCCTGGCAGTTATCTGATGGTAAGGTTTGCCTGTCATGCTCTGCTCTGAGGGGCAGGGATGATTCATCCCCACTTTCACTTGCATATCTGTCCTTTGCAATCAGGTCACTGTTAAACCCCATTCTTCAAAGTTCCTCAATGGTGTGAGGCTGTGGCAGGCAGCTGAAGGAGCCCTGTGGTGCTTTCTGAGGTCAGAGGTCTCCTATCTCCCAAATGTCAGGAGATTGCACTTATCTGTTTATGTATGGACTTCTCAGTCAGTAGCCTGTGCTAGATGAAGCACTTCTGCATTAATCCAGAAACCTCTCC
>LZPO01076113.1:44586-58090 GCA_001675575.1 Neotoma lepida
TCCCCTCTCCCCTCTCCTCCCTCCTTTTCCTCTCTTCCTCCTCTCTCCTCCTCTCTCTGTCTGTCCCTTTAGTGTGTATTCATTGGACATGATTCTGGGCTTCATAAGAACAATTTCTTTTCAAGTGTGCTGTACACCTTGANGGTATTCATCCCACACNCTCCCCTTCCTCCCTCTCACTGCTCTCCCTTATACTTTCATATCATTCATATTCTACGCACATATTCATAAACATGTGTAAACATGTATATATGTATGTATAGAGAGTCTGCAAATGAGAAAATCTTCAGTATCTGTCTTTCCTGGCTGCTTTATTTTGACTACTATAGTCTTCAATTACGTCCATTTTCCAGCAAACAACATAATTTCATTCTTTTTAATGACTAAAATTCCATTGTACATATATACCACATTTTCTTCAGCCATTCCTCTGCCAACAGACAGCTAGGCTGATCCCGTAACTTGGCTACTGGGACTAGTTAGTCAGTAAACATGAAAACACAAGTTTGTCTGTGATGCAGTGGCATACTTGGATCTTATGGCAATTCTATTTTCAGTTTGGAAGGCCCCTCCACGCCAATTTCCATAGCGACTGGACTGGTTGTCATCTCCATCAGCAGAGCACAAGGCATCTTCTCTCCCTCATCAGCATCGGGGTTGGCTGTTGTTTGTATTTTGATGCTGGCTCATCTGGCAAAGCAGTTTTGATTTGCATTTCCCTGATGGCTAAGAATGTTGATCATTTTTCATGTTTATTGGCCATTTGTGCTTCTCTTTGAGAAACTGTTAGAGAAAAGACTTTAGTATAAACATAAGCACGGCTTTTGGAAAAGGACTCTAATGGCTCTTTGTGTCTAACAGCTTGGTCAGGTCCTGCCTGCCACCCTCCCTCCTCCCACCCACCCTCTCACCATTCCCTGGCAGGTTTGGGAGCTACTCTACCTCCCCTCCTCCCTGGGACCTTCTAAGGTTCTCCAGTGGCCCTGGGGGTAGGAATTCAGTGTGAGTTATTCCAGAGCACAAACTGACATGATCATACATTCATCTTCTGATTTGAAAATAATTATCATTAATTTAGCTCATAAAATTAAAATCAAGTGTGTCTTTAAAACTGCCTTACTTACTTTCCAAGCCACCAAGTGTCTGTCTGTCTTTCTTTGTTTTGTGTTTGTTTGTTTGTGCGGGGGAGGGTGTTGTTTTTTTGTGTTGTTTTGTTTTTTTGGAAACAGTATCTCCTGTAGCTCAGTCTAACCTAGGACTCCTTATGTAGTCGAGAATAACTTTGAACTTCTAATCCTCTTGCCTCCAACTCCAAATGCTAGCATTACAGGAGTGTGCCCCCATGTCTGGGCTTTGTGGTGTTGGAGGTCAGACTAAGGGCTTCATGCATGCTAGGCAAACCCTCTACCAGCTAAGCTATACCCCCAAAGCCACAAAGTATGAGCAGTGCTAATGGCTTCTCCTCTTGGCTTCTTACACCTGCACATCACACCTATCCTGGAGCCGAGTTGACCTCCAACTTCTGCTGACCCTGTGTGGTGTTTCACGTTACCTATAGACAGAAACACCACTGCCCTGTGCCTAGAGACAGTGAACTGCAAAGGCATCTCTGTCTTCAGTCTTGTTCAGCTCTGCCACTAGAGCACAACCACAGCAGACAGTTCTGTCACTGAACCGTTGTGACTGGCCTAGTACACTTTTGTTTATAAATGCTAAAAACTGTGTGTCACATGCTTTTTATGAGTCACGAAATACTGTTTTTCTTGTTTAGTCCTTTAAGAAGATGGCACATGCCATTGGTTTCCAAGCTTGGCAAACACAAGCGAGGGCCAGGTGTGGTACAGGACAGTGTGTACCTGTCACTGGAAGCTTCTTCTGACTGACTGGTCTGCTCAGTGTGACATGCAAAGGGAAGGACTTCAGTCGTGCAGTTTCTTATGCTCCAGAAGTATGCCACAGAAATCTAGCAGCAGCAGCAGCAGCACCAAGCAATCAGTTGATAGGAAGGTTCTTTGCTAAGTATTTGATGTACACACACACACACACACACACACACACACACGTATCTGCATGCATGTGTTCTTCCACACATTAATATACATATACAAAGCTGTGCACACACCAGTACATAGCTCCATGCCTTGCCCCAGGCAGGTACTAGAAGAACAGAACAGACATAGTCACACATCTGGATTTCTTTTACCAGTTCCCAGGAACCAGTTAAGGAAGGAGGAGGAGGAGANCAACATGATGGGACTGACTGTAGGAATGAGCTGGTGCTCTGCCTTCTGCATGCCAGTNAGCANGATACCTGACCTGGAGGTTGGCTCCCTCCTGCTTACATGGTACAGCCCAGAGCATGTGTGAAGNTTTACAGTTCTCNGCTGCAGCATTTGCCCCTGTTCTTCTGGGCCAGGCTCTTTCAATTTGGCCATGCTGATTCAGAGCTTGCCCCTAACCCGTCACTTGACAACCAGTTCTTTTCTTCACACTAAGGCAATGTTCCTGATTCCATTAGCCTGAGATTTCTGGCACAGAGCCTTCTCAGTTTCCATGCCAACCAAATGCAGCTGTGATGGGTCCTTGGGGAGTGTGTGGAATGGCCTTCTAAGTGGCAGTAGCAAGTTGTTAAATTATTGGCCTTAGAACGGACTGAAGCTGTTATCCGCAAGAACAGCTCTTAGCACTCTGTTCACAGTAAGTCCCCAGGGTTTCAATGTCGACCACCCTGTACCTCCCAACTGAGACTGAGCTTGGATGGAAGTAACCTACTGTTGTGGCAGTGTTGTATCAAAGTCGTGATGGCCAATGTGCTACAGACTCAAGGCACCCCTCAGAGACCTGTTACCTGCCTGACTCCAGGATGCCCTCCTGATGGTCAAGTGTCGGCAAGANGGAGGATAAAAAGGCTTCTCCAAGACAAGATCTGAAGTCTGGTTACACCAGGACAATGCAGAATCTAGAACTACCCTCTGGCTCCTGTCTCTGCTCATGTCCGCTGAGTATCCCCCAAAGAACCATGAAGCCATTTCCTAAATCCTACAGAGTGACCTCAACTCACAGAGTGGGTAGTGATGCTGTACCTGCCATCAAAGCAACTCCTCCNGCCACCTCTATGCTTCAAAACCTGACCACACNCTGAGACATCCAGACTCATGCAGAGCGTGGCCCTGATAACAAGTAGACCTGTATGACAGTCAAATGGGCAGGGCCTGATGATAAATGGGTTGGTGCTGTCCTGTAGCTCTTGTCTTCCCTACATTTGCAGTGGAAGCTGGTGCTTCNTCTGCAGGACAAATGCTTCAACCCTTGGAAAGAGCTTGTTCTAGCAAATTCTCCANCAATACAATGGTTTGNGAGGTTATCTCCTTGCACAAAAGTCTATCAGAGCTGAGTCTGCAGGCACATACCTGTAAACCCAGCTCTCGAGAAGTTGAGGAAGGAAGATGATTGAGGTAGATTCAAGGTTTACCTGTGCTGCTGAGTGAGTTCAAAGCCAGCCTAAACAAATGAATGAAATATAGTATGTAAATATAATACAAAAAAAACCCTTGTCTCAAAATACAAAATGAAAAGAGGGCTGAGATGTAGCCCAGTAGTTGAACACTTGTCTCACATACGAGGCCTTGGTTTTCAACCCCAACACTGGGAGCAAAACAAAACAAAACAAAACAAAACATTAGAGCCCATAGCATTCTGAAGGAATTCCAGAGCACTGCTCACATGTGGTGCTCTCACTACACCTGTTACATCCAAGTCTCTTTCTCAGTATTTTGGCCATTTGGATCTCTTTGCTGTGGGTGCCTTTCTCAGTAGGATGTTTCTCTAAGTGTCTATAAATTTAAGAGCCACTACAGTGATGAAAACATAGTACTTCCTTCTTCTGACAGCCCTGGTCATTCAATTCCTGTGGCCTTAGAATGCTGGNCTNGGGGTTTGGAGGGGGTGAGCTGCATCAGTGTCACCACCAGTGGCTGGCTTGCTGTTCTTAGAACCAGTCAAAAGGCAGAGTTTTGTGGACAACATATTTCTTGTTCCAGTGAAGAGAGGGTACTCACCTTCATAGCCAAGACCTGATTCCCAATGGAGACACCAGTGGTTGGCTTCTGTCCATGACAGAAGCACATGTTGAACTATGAGACAGGGAAATAGTACTTTATGGCAGTGATTATCTTACTTGCTCAATATTTATTGAGCATCTACTGTGTGCACAAGACTCCAGTTAGAGAGGGGAACATGATTCTAAAGGACTTGGGGCAGTGATATGTGTGAGTAAACAGACAAAACACGGGACACAACTGTGCATACCAGGCCTTGCAGATGTCCATAGGACTGGTGACTAGGTAGAAGGAGGGTGAGTAAAGTCAAACAGCATCAGAGTCTGAGGAAGAGAAGTTGAACACATGCACTGTTTGATCTCCTTACAGCTGGGAATCCTTACGACCAGCCCATGCTCACCATCACCCTGGGAGAACAATGCCCTGGCAGATAAACTTGGGAAATGTGTCCTTCAACTCAGGGTCCTCTGCACCTCAGAGCCTCTGAGGAGCCTGGAGATGCAGATTGTCTGCACCTCAGAGCCTCTGAGGAGCCTGGAGATGCAGATTGTCTGCACCTCAGAGCCTCTGAGGAGCCTGGAGATGCAGATTGTCTGCATCTCAGAGCCTCTGAGGAGCCTGGAGATGCAGATTGTCTGCACCTCAGAGCCTCTAAGGAGCCTGGAGATGCATATTGTCCCCCTACCACTTAGGCACAGAGCAGTGCTTACGTAGAAGGTGAGCTTTTCACTGCATACAGTGCCCCAGCGCTGCAGGAAATGGAGTGGGGAAAGTTGAGAGAGAGAGGACACGGGAGGTATGGGACACAGCAGTGGGGGGGGGCAGTGGAGGCAGAAGCTGAAGTCCCCAGAAGCCTTCTTAAGATGAAGAGGCCTGAGCAAGGAAGGACTCAGGTCCCACAGAGAGACTTTACAGGAGGAAGCAGAGAAAAGTAAGAAGGCAGGAGCCAGCAGGTTTGCCAATATGGCAAGTATCAGAGAAGACTCGGTGAGGCCCTATCACCATGGACATCACTGCTTCAGTGGTGGGGCAGATTGCTGAGATTAGTGGTAACAANGAGGGAAGGGTGTGACAGCAGCAGGGAGAGAGCCCATCCACGTGAGCTCTGTGAATGGGAACTGGGAGACTGTAGGTCAGGAACCCACTGGCTTCCTGGAGCTCTCAGCTGGAGGGGCCAAAAGTAAAGGGCATGCACTGTCCCAAAGCACGCAGCTGCAAGTCCAAAGTTCACATGTCCACAAGCCATAACCCCCCAGGAGTCTGGAGGTGGAACNGGCTGCATCCTGGTCACCTCCAGCTTCTGGTNTTGCCAACAACACATTCACCTCCGAACTCAAGGCATATGGCTGCAGTTGATGTCACCTAAGGTCCATGGTGGTCTCCTCTGTGTACATGAGCCTCTTTCTTCTCACAAGGACACCTCTATTAGATTGGGGTCCACTCTAATCCAGCGAAGGTTCCTCTTGACTTGCTTACACCTTCACAGACCCTATTTCCAAAGTCATATTGACCGATGGATAAACTTGATGTCTGAGGGATTTATTTCAGGAGAGCACTGTATGCCTCAAGGAAGGTGGGAGCAGAGGCATACATTGGATCTGTTGCCTTAAGGAAACCAAATGATGCACAGTCATGGGGAGGTGGGGCGCACAGACCCTGACAAAAGATGTCTCTATGGTTCGGCATAGAAAGCGGTAGAGGAAGTGTGTGGAATTAGATTGTACTTTTATTTATGGTGACAGTGGCTACAGGGATAGCGGAGATGGGTCTTGAGTAGGACACTGAAGACAAAAGGACCTTTGGAGCCTAGGGAAGCTGGGGGTGGGGGCAGTGCCATCTAAGACTGGGTGCTATCCTGGGCCCACACAATCCAGGGCTCAGTTTTTCTGTGGGACTACAAACCAGCATCTCTGGTAGATTTGGGGATGAAAATTAATGACACTTGAAGAGGCAAAGAAAATGAAGGCCTACAAGAAAGTGGCCACATGGCAGGCCAAGGTGAAAGGTGTATAGGTGGGTGGTGGGCAAGTGAATGGATGGCTGGGGAGGATAGATAATGGATAAATGAATAGATAGTGGATGATAGATGAATAGATGGATGGGATAGATAGTAGGTGGATAGAGATGGGTGGGGTGGGTAGACAGACAGATGAGGGGAGGATAGATAGTAATGTATGATAGATAGATAGATAGATAGATAGATAGATAGATAGATAGATAGATAGATAGATAGATGATAGATCTGAATATATGGATGGGCAGATAAATGAACATAGGGTAGAATGGATAANTGGTAGATGGGGTAGGTGTATATTAGATGGATAGAGCATTTATTTGCTCCAGGGCTAAGAATGTTTTAAGACTAAATGCTATAATGACTTGTCAAAACAAGACTATGATGGAGCCCTAGGTGCTCAGATGATTTTACACATGAGGTAGCCAAGCCTTAAAGGCATGAAATCACATGCTGAAGGTAGTAGGACCAAGGTCAGTTCTGTCTTATTCCAGACCTCTGGCCCATGCGTTCACATTCAGTTGAATTCAGCTTGTGTATACTGAGTACTAGCTCTGTAATGCTGACAAGANCCAGGAATCACCTTCAGCTGCTGGCTGCCTGGGACACTGTGGTCTGGGGTGGGCACTACTCTGGATCTGCTTGTCATTACAGAGCTATTGGGTCCTTGGAGCTTGTGTTAGGAGAAGAAACTGAATACGGTGCTACAGTGGAAGGAAAGAATGGAGTTGTGGGGTGGTGCAGTGGCGTGGGCCAGACTCAGCTGAGTTGGTCATGGAGGAAAAGAATGAAACTGCAGGGTGCGGCAGAGCCGCGCCCCAAGTTGGGTGCCAGATAATGGGATAAATCCATGGAGTCTATTTAGTGAGCAAAGGAATTTATTTGNGGGTTACCTCACAACCACTGGAGATTTATCATAGGCTCCNAGAAAGCTGAGCTATGTCCTGCCTGGTGATCTGCCTGGTCCAAGATCTCAGCATCCAAATTACAAGGAGGCAAAGAGAGAGACACGTATGTGCATCCCAGGGTCTTAAGGGTTCTCAGCAACCAAGCACGTGCCAGGGGCAGGTACTTCAAGGTCATAGATACATGTAGCAGTTACCTGCTGCGTCACTAGGGGCGGTGCTTCAAGGTCAAAGCTGGAACAGTTACCCAGTACAATATGGGGCCCCTTTTTATCTCTCATGTCTACACAGGCTGCACTAGGGCAGCTGGATGGTGGGCTATTGCCCTCATTGTGCCCAGGAAACTCTCACTCAGCAAGATTCAGACTGGCCAAGTATGTGGGTAGGCCCTGAGGAGTCTAGTCCAGCCCTTGCCTGAGGCTCTCCAATTATTGTGACCCCTTTCTTGATGTGGGAGGGTCCCTGAGTGAGCTATTTAGAGTACATAAAAACTGTATGTTCCGGGCACACAAAAGAGGCATTGGTGTGTATTGGGTGGGTAGACAAGATTCGTTTGTGGAAGTGCTTAAAGCTGTGGCCTCAGGCAGCCTGGCAGGCAGCCACATGCCTTTCATAGATGCAGAATTTCTGTCATAGCAAGTCCACAGGCCATACCATGGGCCTTTTTGTTTCCTATGCCCTCCCAGGTGACCCTGAGCACAGCCTGCCAGTGACAGAATTATTCTATAAACAAGGAAGGTCCTCTCCAGCCTGGCCCACACTTCCAGATTCCACAGCTCCTCTGCAGGCCTAGGCTGCCTCTCAAGAAGGCCAAGTGGTTAGAGACCTACCTGTAGGTGTCCCCACTCCCCTCTTCTCCAGGTACAATCAGGGATAGATGCAGCAGGGTGCCTGCAGCTTGCCCCAAACCACATGTGTCATGGCTTCTATCAAGAGCTAGATGCCAGTGATTGGGGGCTTAACTCTGCCCTGACCCCAGACCTCCTCTCTTTACCTGTTGACAGCATTTGTGAGTGTGGTAGAAAGCCCTGCTGCCCANGCCAGCTAGATCCATATTCAAAGAGGCCAGAATCTGCAGGTCAGCACCCCAGGAAATTACCTGGAGGCCCCTTTGCAGACAACACCTACTCACCCATCCATGGTCACTGAATAGGGAGTCTCTGAGCCACATGTCTTCTTGGCTACAGAGCTCTGGGCAGCCTCTCCCAATCTGGCCAGACTGGCAGTCTCCAGATTTATCCACTTATCTGTACAGCTGCTGTAGCTAAAATTCCCACAGATTGGAGCTAACAATTGAGCTTTGGAAGGATCCCAGAGGAAGTTGTCCTGGCTTATTTCATATTAGCAGTGTCCTGTATCCTCCACATCAGTGTCCTATATCCTCCACATCAGTGTCCTGTATCCTCCACTTCAGTGTCCTGTATCCTCCACATCAGTGCCCTGTACCCCACCACAACCACCTCTGTCTCCCAAGTGTTTCTTGCATATAAAGAAAAATACTGGGATCTCAAAATTCCTTCTGCTGCAACCCAGCAGCCACATTCAAGGACAGGGGTGGGGGAGGGCCTGGGGTGCAGATTCTCACTGCACTGGGACAACAAAGATGTAAGAGAAAGCTAGGAACAGGCCCTGTATGCTAATGCACATCATACAGTAGGAATCTTTAGCCTGCTGCCTGGACCAAGAATATGAAAGGAGGTCACATGCTTTAAAGCATGAGTTNAAAAAACCAAATCTCGGGCTGGAGAGATGGCTCAGCAGTTAGGAGCACTGACTGCTCTTCCAGAGGACCTGGGTTCAATTCTCAGCACCCACATGGCAGCTCACAACTGTCTGTAACTCCAAGATCTGAAACCCTCGAGTAGACATACATGCAGGCAAAACACCAATGCACATAAAATAAATAAATAACCAAATCTCTATCAAATAATGACACTTTGTCCATGTTGCAGATTCCACAATCTCTCTAATCCTGAGTTAGCAACTAGGGGTTGGTCTGAACAGTTACAAAAGTGGCCTGCTCTGGCATGTTTAGATAGATGGATCTATCTTAAACGACTATAACGTTTAGAATCTAAACGATCTAACAGAAGCGACTATTGGCTAGATGCCAAAATCACTTCAAGNGGGAAATCGTCAAGATCACCCATCCAACGGAATCCAGCTGTTGACTGTGACGCTGTGGTAGACATAACCAACTGAAGTAGCCCTCAGTGTGAGAAGGCTTTGAGCTCGGAAGGTGGCTGATCCTGTCCAAGGTCTTCAGTGTGGNACCCCATACCCATATTGCCTGTGTCAAGGGTGCTTGTGCACGGAACCACGCAGCAGAATCAGCATTTCCAGAAAGGAAAGGAAAGGCACACCCACCTAGCACATCCCGAGCTTTTGAACTCCCTCTGGGAACCCAGCATCTCATGCTTGTTGAACTTACACGTCTTGAACCCCCACATTTCCTTAGAANGGAGTCTAGACTGAAAGTCCTGAGAAGATGACCGGAAGGGACNTGTGGGGTGTGGGGAANCAAAGAGCTGTTTGTGGGGTGTGATTCCCACGGATGANANAGACTGAAGCAGAAGAAACGCANACTTAGCACCNACTTCCGACTCCTGTGGACCGCAACATCATCTGAGGATGACACTGAGGGAGGCCTTCATGCTAGACTATAGCCATTGCTGGAGGACCAAAAAATGCTCCAGACGAGGCTGGCCGCACTGCTGTCCCNTTTGCAAGTACAAACACACTGCTGCACAACTCGGCCCAATGACTTACCAAGGACAGCTTGTGGGCAGGAGGACAAGGTNAGCCTCGGAGGCTACCCNGTGGGCCTCTGCAGACCCCCAACAGCAGCACATGGCTGTATAGTGATGTCTGTTCTCTGTTACTCCTATGATCTGCTTTGCCTGCAACAGACCACCTAGTTCACGTGGGCAGAGGACTTGTCAAACCCCAGGACCGTGCAATAGTTTGTTTTCCNTGGCCAAACATCATGCTAAATTCATTATCTTGGTACTTCAGAGACAGGTGAATGATTCTATCCGCAAAAGCCTTCCGCACATAGCCACAAAGGATTCCATAACTTTCAATGTTGATTTTTTGAAANTGACTTTAAGAGAAATTCANACCTGAAAATGACTCATTAGCTGGATGTGGTGATGTGTATCTGCAATCCCAGCTCCCAGAAAGCTGGGACAGGGGTATCCTGAGCTCAAGGCCCATCTAGAGCTACGCAGAGAAATTTTGTCTCAAAAATAAAGGATGTGGAGTTGGGGAGATGGCTCAGTAGACAAGGCGTGGGGGCTTGAGTTCAGAATCCCAGAGTCTACTCGTAAATCCTGACCTGGTAGCAGGCATGTAATCTATAGCAGCATGTAAGTGTCACAGGGGAGAGAGATGGAGGTAAAGACAGGAGAATTCTCCAGAAGCTAGCTAGCCTGGTATAGATAACAGTGAACAAACGACCCTGTCTAGAGGTAGAGTGTGAGAACCAACATCCAAAATTATCTCCTAATCTCCACACACATGCAGTGGCACACATGCACCCATGCCCACACACATACTTTGTCAGGCAAACACCCATGCCTACACACATGAACACAAAGTTTTTTTTTTTAATTGCATTAAAGGATCTAGTAATAATAATAGAGAAACAGCATGAAGCCAAGACAGGGAAAAGGCAGGCCCTGAAGTGCTCGCTGACCACCAAGAGGAGTTGCATCCAGACAAGCATGGCCACTTCGGAGATGTGAAGGGGAGGCCCAACATANTGGGCTTTGGTGCAAGGATTCTGAGCTGGCACTCACACATGGCTTATGTGGTACCCTGTCAGGGAACAAGAGGAAAAGCAAGTGGAGGAGGCTGTCCTCTGTGTGGAGGGTACTGAGGAGTCGAAGGATACGTGAGCTAGCAGCCTAGTGGATCACTCAACAATTAAGTGTGTGATGGACTCCTGTGACAGAAACCTGAAGGATGCAGAGTTAACAACAGCAATACAGCAAAAACCCCAACACGGGATGTGTGGATGGGATGAAGAAGAGGAGGAGGTCAGGGAAGAAGGAAAAGATTCTGAAGGAAGANTCAAAGGGCACAAGAAAGCTCTGAAGGAGAAGATAATTGGACAGAAAGCCAAGGACATGCAGAACATGGGCCACTGTGACCTTTGGCTAGCCAGATCAGCAGAAGATGAGCCTCCAGGAGTCATGACCTCAGGGATCTTTAAATAGTAAATGTCACCCCAAATGTCAGGGCCCTGGGAGTTTCTGTGCTCTAAAAGCCACTTAAAACTCCCTGGCACCCCTGNACTGCTCAGAAGTATCTTTTGCCTTCACCTCTGAAAGCCAGGCTGTCTTCCCTCCTAAGCTTTCCAGGGTTTCTGATAGCCCTAAGACTGGAGAGTTTTAGAAACACTCTCCATGCCCATTTTGGTAAGATGAGATCCGGGCGTGTCACTAAGTATGACACACATCCATTCTGTAAATGGAATCTGAATGCAAAGCCTCACTGGCGTTGATTTGACCGAGGCAATGCTCCTGAGCAGGCTGACCTGCACTCATCTCACCCGCAGGGCTGTGTGCCTCAGGTTTAGACTCCCTGCCTTGCTTCTTTCAGGAAGGGAGGAGCCACTCTGAGGACACAGAGGCCTTTCTGCGTCTCACAAATAACTGTGTTCAAGGACACAAAGCCCAACTGTTATAAAAGTATTAGTATTCAGATGCTCTTGTGTTTTGTTAACGCGTTTAGTTCCTCACAGTATAGCTGTTGTCTTCCCTCTCATCTGCATTCATTTCTGTCAGCTACAGAATTTATAGCACAACTCCAGAACCAGGCTCCTAGGTGCTCCTGCTTGCCCCCCTCCACCTGTAAGTCAGAGCAGCATCCCCGCAAACTCCACCTCTCCCAAGCACCCCCAGAGTGCTGTGTGTGCCTTTCCAACACTGCACAGTGACCGAGCTTAAGTACTGTTAGAAATAACCACGTTCCTTGTTGTTCATGACAAGACGGTGGTGAGGGAAGAATGGTCCCAGCAGGCTTCTCCACCCACTTGGTCTTGTCCTTCTCAGTCACCCTAAACAGAGCAGCCTATTTCCACGGCACCCATCATGACGACACGTGTCATCCAATAGAGGCCTGGATTAGACCGCAGCCATCCTCATTCCCAGAGTTTGTCTGGCCCTTTGTCACCAGCGAATGTTTAGACTGTAAGATGAGATTATGGCTCTGCTCTGGAGTAAGGCCCCAGTTAGCACCTTTACNACAGTGATCAATGCTATTTGTGGGTCAGTTTNTAGACCCACGTGATTTTATGAGTTTGGAAGTCTTTGGGGTATGGGTGTTGTGTTTATGCAAACTTCTGTTAATATATGCAACCAAGGGCACCACCTGCCTTGAACCTNCTATCAGCTATCCCAGAACCCACTGACCTGTCATCTATGTGGCCACAGCCCATGTCTGATCAGAGGAGCCTTCATGAGCTCAGGCAGCTTCGGAACACTTGATCATTGCAATTCACCCTAGAAACCTCCATACAGGAACACACTAAGACATAAGACAGCCACACTGGAGTCAGAAGTCTTCTGATGTTTAGGAGACATTTTATATATGTTCCATTTTTTTTTCTCCATTATCTGGGACTCTGAAACCAGGAGACCAGCTCAGTGTCATCCTGGCCCTGCGAGCAGCTCTAGGAGTGTATGGCAGTTCCTTTTGTGTGAGCACCTTCACAACGCACAGATGGGGAAACAGAAGGCCTGGGCTGCACTTCTAATGGCGTTCTGTCCACCTCTGTGAGTGTGTATTTGTGTGTGTGCACACACATGAGTTTAACCNTCACCAAGTCTATACATGACTGGTGTGAATCACACATCAGCTCTGCTGGGCCCAGAGAGCAGCTGCTCAGAGCAAATGGGATAGCCCACCCAGGAGAGCCTGCCCACCCAGGAGAGCCTGCCCACCCAGGAGAGCCTGCTACAGACTTGCCTTGGGTACCAGCACCCAGATTTTAACGAGTGTGAATGCAGACAATATTTTCTTAGGAAGTACAACTCTTCCACATTAAAAACCCAGTATGTACCAGATTGCCTTCTGCAGCGGTTAGTTTTCTTGTTGCCATGACAAAGTACCTGAGCAAGGCAGCTTAAGGAAGAGAAGATTTATTCTGAACCCACACTTTGAAGGCACAGTCCATCATAGTAGGCAGTTAGTTATGAGTGTGAGTCGGCCGGTCACGGTGCATACACAGTCGGGAAGCAGAGAAGACAAGTTCAGCTGTTTGGCTTGCTTTCTCCTGTGTACTCATTCCAGGCCCCTCACTGGTGGAATGATTCCCACTGCAATTAACCTAATCTAGAAACTCTCTTACACNCATGCCCAGAGNCTCNTCTCCTAGGTGATTCTAATTGTCTCCTAGGTAATTCAANTTGTCTCCTGGGTGATTCTAGTTGTCTCCTAGGTGATCCTAGTTGTCTCCTAAGTGATTCTGATTGTCTTCTGGGTGATTCTAATTGTCTCCTAGGTGATTCAAGTTGTCTCCT
>LZPO01076113.1:83188-107986 GCA_001675575.1 Neotoma lepida
TGAAGATTCCCTCTGCCCAAATGACTTTATCTTGTGTCAAGGTGACATAAAACTAGCCAGCACACTGCTCTTGCAAAGGATCTAAGTTCAATTCCTATCATCCATGTTGGGTAGCTCATAACTGCCTATAACTCCAGCCCCAATATCATCTCTGGCCCCCATGGGCACTTGCACTCACGTGGACAAACCCACACACATAAAACAGACACATTAAAATGAAGCATCATGGTGAAGGTGAGTATCAGTGGGTGCAGCACGTCCAGCCCCAGGAAGGGCATGCTATAGAGGCCTGTGTTAGTGTCTGGTACCTAATAGACTGGACCCATGTCTGTAGACATAAACTAGTGGGACCCTCTGAGAGAGAGAGGGACTGCCCACACTTCTCTGTCTTCCAGGTGACACCCCGCACACCACCTCCATCCCAAGGAAAGGTAAGACCTTAGATGTTTTGATCCATTGTCAACCAATTCATATGATTACCTTGAAATCCAAACTGTGTTCTGAATGGAACTGGGCTCATGGCTCCCGGAATCCACCCTAGTCTTGCTCCCAGAGGTTCCCAGTGGGACACAGCAGTGGCNGGTCCCCATCTACATAAACAGGGTCAGTGCATCCCTGCGCTGTTCCCCTGAGCCAGAATTCATATCCTGGCTTTAGAACTTCAGGTGGCCCTGCCAACCCCTGGATCTGGTGCATTTGAGGGAGCCTGCTCCTGCTGGGGGGAGGCATGCCATTTTGGTTGTTCCTGTTGGTTTCAGGACTTTGCCCTGGGTGATCACCACCACATCGCCACTGTTTCTTTCGTCACTNTTTCTTTCTCTTCCTCACAGGGGAGAGGCCTGTCCCTCAGCAGATTTAGCTGGGTAGGTGATNACCGAATTTCTCCTGCTTCCTTCCCCTCTGCAGCCTGCACAACCCACTGACTTCTAAGTTCTTTGAGTTGCTTAACATTTTTCTTTCCTACCCAGCCTAGCTTGCCAACCACAGTTGACAGGCTGTTTTCTGTTCCAGGGCAGGGATAAAACCTTTCAGTGTGGATTGCTGCCAGGCTGAGACTCAGGCACTGCCAATCCCCGTCCCTCCTCCCCACAAGGGTTCTGAGCGCCTTCCCAGAGAAGGGCCACATCACACTGGAGAAAATNCCTAATTCCTCTCCAGTGCCTGTGATGGGAAAATCGAGTCCCCACAGACCAAATACAGAATGATGCTGGCCACCCCTTAAAACAATACTATTGATCCAAAGGAAGAGACGCCAAACCCTGTTGTTTCACTTCTAATACCCCGCCTCCCCCTCAGTCCAGATTTGGCATTTTGTTTGTGTGTTAGTAGTCCTAACACTGAGGCAATAAACCACCAAGAAAGATTCCTTAGGGATTTTAGATTTTTAGACACAAGAGCAAAGTTTCAATGAAGGTTTTAATTGGTTGAATGGCTTGGCTTCTAAATATTAGCAATTCTTGATGTCTANGCCAATTTAAAATGCTTACTGATAAATCCTAACCAAATATATTGACCCCAGCTGCTAGCAGATACTAGATGTGGTTCTTTTCCTTGTAAATGGCTGTTATTTTCAGAGCTATATAGATGCATAAACACCAGCCTGTTAGCCAGAGGTGGGGGGTGGGGGGAGAGGTTGTTTCCCTGTGAACAGTGCGGTACAGAGGCCATCTGTGCCAACCAAACAACACACAAGAGAATGGGTGGAGGGAGGGAGGAAGAGAGAGATAGAGAAAGGAGAGAGAAGAGAGAGAAGANAGAGGGATGGGTAGAAACAGCAGTAGGAAGAAGACAGGCAGCCGAGCCCAGCCCTGTAATGTAAGTACTCAAAGAGGATTGCTGAGAGATCAAAGTGAGCCTGTATAGGGGGAACCACAGAGTTGCCCTGTCTCAAAAAACAGAAATAAAATAAAAAGAGGGAGATGTACAGGAGGAAGGATTGCTTGAAAGNCAGGAGATTCCATGGAGCTCCTGCAACATTCCAGCACTTTCTCACATTGAGCTATGAGCCGTTTGCTGGAACATTTTATGTAAATCTCCATTGGACCTGATTTTTTTTCTCTCCCATGGCAAATCTTCAAAACTGATGACAATAAGGTAGGCGTCTACCTAGACTCCACTCATAGCTTCTTTTTGTTTTTAACTTTCTGTGCCATCAGGAGACAAAAATGATATTGGAGAATGATGTCTGTTNTCACCCAGAATTCTTACTTTAGCTACTGCCGTCTATGTCTTAATTTTCTAGGCCTGGGTTGTCATGGCATTATGCAAAGACTGGATGTGAGGGGGTGGGAGGANGACACTTCATCCTGGTCCTGGGGGGCCCTTTGACCCACCATCGAACAGGAGAGGTCTTGGCCACTATCTCTGCAATCTCTAGTTTTGGTCTCTCAAGGGCCCCTTGGGTCTCTCTTCATCCAAAGTTCTTCCAGGTTTTTGTTGTCTGTTTTCAGGATGGCCTTCTTGACTGGCATTTCAGAAACTCCCTCTTGCTATCTCATATCTCTGTTGTATGAATTCTGATAATGTCTAGGCTTTCCAAGATGAAAGTGACTGGGAAGTCCCACATTATTGGTCTGGAAGTTCAGCCGAATTCAGGTCTCAGAAACTCTTGGTTTGGGAGAAAAGCCATACTCTGAGACAAAGGGACTCAGCATTTACCCAGAGAAGCCTGTGTTCCTGCCACTTAGCTGCTTGTGTGTTTGATGCCGTTGCCACAACCCCTCCATGTGGTATGCAGGAATCCATGTGTCTGAGATGCTTCCAGGATACACTAGTGGCTCTGGCTGGCCCCAAGTATCCATTAAGACCCTTCTCTACTTACCTCATCGGACAGACCTCTGGCAGCCAGGGGGCCACTATCTGTCCCAAACACAGGCTAAAGAGAGGGAAATTATATAATAAGTAACTGGAATAGGGGGAGAAGGTTAGGTCACGTGGCCTAGGTCCTAGCTTCCATCTTGCCTCAAGCCAGCCTACCTGGAAGTGCCTGGGATCTTCTTCATCCCGCCCACAGCATGTCTAAGATGGTGGGTAGCTGGATTGCNTCTCAAGAGCCTTCTTGCCTAAAGCACTTCTGTGAGTCAGCAAGGCTAGTACGCTGAGGCTGAGGGCTGCTTCTGATGCTGGAGTTAGCAGTTAGCAGGTTAGCAACAACTGGTTTCCCGTTTCCTCTTGTCAAAACCCAGTGCAAAGTCTTGAATTCTGCCCCAAGGACAGAATTCTGTGAGGCAGGGGGAGTCTTTCTGGTCAACCTCCAGGATTGCACATGGGGGCTGGGTGAAGACCTTACCCAGAATGCTGGTATCGTCACTCGAACATCACCCTTCTTTGTGAATAAGCCAGTGCTGGGACCCAGAGGGACTTTACTCCAGTCCTCACTGTCCATCACTGCATCCCACAGGGGGCGACCATCTCAACAGTGTGAGGGGGCTGTGGACCAATGGAGGCAGGAAGGGGTGCCTATCCTCCTTAGTGGCCAGTTCCATGAGGACACAAGTGCAAAGGTGGCCACTTAGGACTCTGCCCCATCCTGTGAATGACAGAGCAGTACTAACCCCACTAGGCAGGAAACTGAGGCTCACAGAGGCTCCCACACCTGCCCACGGTCACCCACCTAGAAAGTGGGAGGAACTGCTACCAGGTGGCACTTGCTCCCTGCACAGTGTCAATAGCCCAGGGCACCAAATGGGAGCCTGAATCTAGATCTCACCAAGGCTACTATAAAGAGGCTGCCCTGGACCAGAGACTGGGAAATCAACCTTTTACTTTAGGAAAGGTTAATCTCACAGAGTGCAGAGACAGCTCCTCCTAGGCCACAGAGGCAGCAGAGCACGGGTAAGCAGAATCCAAGCTGTGTAAGACCAGCAGACACCAACTTGAGGGCCAGGTACAGGGTGACTCTCCTGGCCCCTGGACTCCAGCACCTTTGGGGGCCTCCTGGAGGTGGGCTTCCACTGATGAGGGCCGAGGCCCTTGATGGGCATTTGAGAGATGCTTGTCTTTGCCTCACAAAAATGCCCTGGACAGAGCTCCACAGCTGCCTGTAAAATTGGACACTTGTGCCTCAGAACACACAGCACCACCTGGCCCAGCCCTGAGCCCTTTGTTCTCCACCTGATGGACTTGGGGACAGGCACTTCTCCAGCCCCTCCCCATCAGAGTTCCGTGCTGCTCTGGCTCCTGAATGACTCACCGATNCCACCTGGTGGCTCATGTCCTCCTGGGTAGGCCCTGGTGGCAGGTGTGAGCAGACACTGAGCTCTGGTCTTTTCTTGCAGGGGGCCGAGGGGCAGAAGCCAGGATTTGGCTATGGAGGCAGAGCTTCCGACTATAAATCGGCTCACAAGGGATTCAAGGGGGCCTACGACGCCCAGGGCACGCTTTCCAAAATCTTTAAGCTGGTAATGTAACATTTCTACCAATGGGGAAACATCTGGGCACCTCTGTGGGAAGTAGGGGCCTGGAACCATGCTCTGGGTTCACTGTGCCCCACTCCTCCAGGTGAAACCATGACCCCAGAGTGATGCCAGGGGTCAGGAAGAGTGTCAATGAAAGAAAAATTCCAGAATCCCCCAACTCAGCTTAGCCAAAGGCTAAGTCACCTCCTCCACACTCACAGCTTTGTTCTTAGCCAACATAGCTCTGCCTTCCTTCTCAGTTTCCTAGGAAATTAATGTGGAACCAAGAGCCTTTTAAAGGATGCCACTGTGCGATGCAAAGGCAGTCCNTAGGCCTCACTGTGAGCCCATATTGTGCCTTTTCTCTCCCTAGAGGTGGAAGTCAGGTGGGCCACTGACCTGGGTCCCCAGCCAAGGTCTTAGGTGGGAATGAGTAGCAGCTGTTTGTGGAAATGGCTGACAGAAGCCCCCTGAGAGAGGCTCACTAGAATCACTTAAGGACCTACTATTAGCTACATAGGTACCAGAACCATACAGCCCAGTGATAGATGCCAGGACAATTGTTTGTTAGTCTGTGGCCTCAACTCCTGACTTCTCTGAGACATGATTTCCTCATCCATAGTCTAAGGGGCAATGTGCCCACTTACCTCATATCTGCTGAGGTGGTGGTGAAGGTCCTGGCAGTCGTGGAGTGTGGTTCCACCGCAAGCCAAGCAGTAGCTATTATATAAAGCAGTGCTGGCCTGGCACAAAAAAAATCTCACAGTGTAGCTCTATTAAGGTCACTTGAAAGTGAAGACTAGAGCTCAGAGGTGTCCTGTGTCCTCCGGAGGGAACCCCAAGGGTGAGGTCTATCCTGGAGGATCCTGGGTGCCCAGGCCAGGTTTTGACTCTGAATCAAGTCCCAAGTTTCCCCTAATGAAAGTTACTCTCTCAACAATTCTATGGGACTCCGCATCCTCAGTGGCCAAGGTGACCACTGTCAGGACAGCCAGGATGCTCTGGGCCAGGGCTGCCTTCCTAGAAGGAGGAAGCCTAAAGACCTGGCAGGCAGGGCCAAAACCTCTCAAATCTGAGAAGCCAATCCAGGTGCCCTGGAGCTTGGCGAAAAACATTCTATAGAGGAAAGAAGCTGAGGTGCTTTGGGAAGCATGTGGGTGGGGGGGTTATCTCTAGAGCAGGGATGTGATACTTGGCTAAGTTACAAAAGAGGAGACAGCATACATGTAGAAGAACTAAAGACAGAGGAATGTGTGGAGAAGGCTTCAGAGGGTTCTAGGAGAAGGCGACCAGCAGAGCTGCCTTTGACATGCTGGACCAGAAGGAAAGAGATAGCCCCTAGAAGGGGACCCTTGAGTCTGATCCTCATTGAGGGTATTCCAGGGACAGGATGGCAGATGATGCCTGCCTTCAGGTGTCAGGGTTACAGTTGCATGCCTCAGCAGAATGAGGAAAAGTGGCACCNNAGTTACAGAGTCTCTGGGCTGAGTGATACAGAAGAAACTGAGGTTTAGAGAGGTCCAGCGATCTGGTGACATGGCTGAGTCCCCAGTTATGAGTCTACATCATGAGGCCTCTAGGCTGGAGGGAAGCAGGGTGTGACACATCAATGTCTTTCCTAGCAGCTGTTGGAGGTGGCTTCCCATGCTAATAAGGCTCTGAGGCATTTGCTATCCCTGAGTCCGTGGCTCCTGACAGTCCTGGCACTAAAAGCCACTGTCTAAGAAGTCCCCTTGCTTCTTAGTATGGCATCCAAAGCTACCATTCTCTCTTGCTCCATCTAAGTGAGGAGACTTGTCTAATGTCACAGGGGCAGAGAGCAAACACACTCGTCACAGTTACTCTCTGTCCTCCACAGCCAGTTTCTTTCCTGATGCAAGGATGATTAACAGGGAACACAGAGGCCTGTGAACCAGAGGCCTCACCACAGGTGTAAAGCCTCAAGGTGCCATCTACCATGGTGCCACCATACCCAGCTTCTTTCTTGGGTGAAACATTAATATTCCTGTAGGACAGTATCCAAGCAGAGGTGACTGGTGGTTCAAGGAACAGAACAAAAGTCTGTGCTGAGTTCCAGACTGCAGCATCCACACAGCTGGACTGCAGCATCCACACAGCTGGACTGCAGCATCTACACAGCTGGACTGCAGCATCCACACCAGCTATTCCATCCCCACAGACTGGCCTTGGGTGGCAGGATGGGGATGCCCTCCTGCATTCTCCTTCACCTCTTATGCTTTGTGACTGAGNAGGCTGCATATTTGGGGGGAATGGATTCTCATACTTTAGATTCTAGTGTCTTTGTCTCTGATAAGAATGGGGACACGACCTCCATTCTCGGACTATCTGTCAACCCACGGCTGACAATGTGATATGCACAAGTTCTGATCTGGGGTGTGTGTTTCCTAAGAGAACCACCACATCAAGGTGTCATAATTTGTGACTGCTTGGGTCTCTAACACAAGCTCATTGAGGTCATTCCCAAATCGTTCACTGCATGTATTATTTACTGGTAGGGTGTATCCATGGTCAGCCCACACAGAGGGCAGGCACAGGCTTCTGAGTCTTCATTAAGCAGGTGCATGAGTATCCAAGTCCATACTCCAAGGCCTATGGATTACNCATTGTACACAATGAGACCCATGTGCCTAAGGAAAGTTAGTCAGGAAGAAAGCATCATACCTGTGATGTGAGCCGAACTCAAGCAAGTGACTACCCACTTTCTGTGTCAGGCAAAGAGTAGGCATTTCCCAGTCCCCAAAGTAGATCCTAGTAAGAAAATAAATTCTATCCCAAGTAAAAGGCCTTCTTGACCCACTGCCTGGGTTCTGGAGGTTAAAGAGAGGGTACAGAAAGCTATTTTCTCCAGTGATTTCTGAACTCATCAGGAGGTCACCTGTGCTGAATGACCTCAAAGCCAACCTGGACTAAGGTTCCCTAGACTTCCTGCTCCAGATGCTAGCAGCTGTCTCAGCAACCACAATCCCCTGGGAAGCACAGATGCATCNTCTACATAACTAACTAGTCACTTCACCCTGGGTTCCGGGAGTGTTAGACACATGGAGTGCGGCAGAATTGGCCTGGTGTAGGAGGGTTGGCCTGCTCACTCAGGAGCAGTTGGCTCCACTCAGGAGACCTGGCCTTGCTCTGAGGTGAGATGCATGGCCATGGGTGATTCCAAAAAGATAGGACTCATGAAGTGGGACTGTCCCCACAGCTCCACTCAGGTGCGTGTGTTGCTTGTGTGCTGGCAGNGCGAGTGTGTGATACTCACACCTCTTAAATAGATTCGACATCTTCCCAGGCTCCTCTCCGTAAACAGCTTTGTAAATGGCTTTAAATTTCTACGTAGATCAAGGAAGNTTGACGATTTCCAGTGCACGTGGTTATAATTAAAACGTATTCCATAGACAGCTCATGGTGGGCTGACAGGCTGCGTGAGTGGGCTGGAAGCAGGCTCAAAGTNTTCCCTGGCTCTTAACATCACTGCTGACACCACTTCCTGCTTGTCATTTTNCCCCCACTTATTAGCAGCAGGCTCTGAGGAAGGGGCTCAGATTTGCCAGTTTGGAGTGACAGTTAGCACCTAGCTGGAGAGAATCTGTGGGTCTCCCTGTCTTTGGGACCCACGTCTTATTTCCAGGTGCATAANGGGAGCCTTTGCCTCTTGTAGTGTTCCCGTGAGGTTGTAGGNTCTCACGGGACAAAGGTACCCATGCCCTCAGCAGATAATCTCACTTCGTGTCTTCAGGTACAAGTCCAAGCCAACCTTTACCTGGTGAGCACGGATGTGTCAATTACGGGGTCTAAAGCCCACCAAAGACAGATCAAGTGGGGTACAAGAGACAAAAAAAAAGTGTAATAGAGAACACGGAGGCAAAGGTACCCGCNTTGCTGGCTCTAGCCCTCACTCCCTCCCCTCTGCTAGCTGGCTGACCTTGGGCAAACGACTCTACCTCTCTGATACTTTGGACTCACATGTAAAAGAAGCATGTACTCATGGTCGGCTCCAAGTCCAAGAAGGAAATCAGGCAGAGGGACCTCTGCTGGATGCGGGTGCTCAGCAGACCGAGTTTCAAAAAAGAAGTCAAAACGACTCCCAGATAAATCATCAGAGGCCTGGCCGGACGGCTTGTGATTGGACAACCACAGAACCAACACCGTGGAGGGGAAGTGACATCCCACAGGCCACACAGGCTCTGGCCTAACTCTTGTCTTTTCCTTTTCCNAGGGAGGAAGAGACAGCCGTTCCGGATCTCCCATGGCGAGACGCTGAAAGTCCTACCTGCTCAGCCTTCCCAAATCCTTCCCTCGGCTTCNTAATATAACTGCCTCAAACTTTTAATTCTACCTGCACCAATTAGCTAGTTAGAGCAGACCCGCTCCTAATCCCGTGGAGCCACGCACGCACGTGGTGGGGCCAGGCTCGCGGCACCCCGGCTGGTTAAAACTGTCCCTTTTCATTTGAAGATTGAGTTTCCTCGGGGTCTGCTCTGCCCTGCCTTTCCCCCATCCCCACCCCCACCCCGTGTACTTGGTTGACTCCGGAGGTCCAAGTGCACGGAAACCCTTCCAAGTTCACCCCTACTCCACCCTGACTTTCTTTTCACCCTGAGGCGCACCCCTCCAGCTTCCGTGGGCACTGCAGATAGACAGGCACACCGCCAAGGAGCCAGAGAGCGTAGCACAGGGGACTGTGTGGTCCAGGCTTCCGTTGTTTTCTGTCCCCTAAAGAGCTTTGTTTTTCCTAACAGGATCAGACAGTCATGCAATGGCTTATACACCGGGGGCTTGTGGTATGTGAGCGCAGGCTGGGCAGCTGTGAGAGTCCAGAGTGGGGTGGCCCTGGGGACGCTTCCAGGCCAGCTGTTCCCTGCACCCCACCAGCTGATTTCGAGCGTGGCAGAGGGAAGGAAAGGGGCGAGCGGGCTGGGCAATGGCCCCAACAGGAAATGGGGACTTCGGGGAACACGCTGGAGATGTCATGTGTGGCCAGCGAGTGTCACCATCTCTCCTCAGTGGCTCCTCAGAGCAGGTGCTTTTAAGAACCCTATTTCCTCTCAGAGCCCAGGGAGAGTCCAGGGATATGGCGCATCTCGAAGTGGGAATGCAGGAGTTCTCTGGTGGCCTCGCGGTGTCCCTCTGGCCACCACTCACATTGGGATGGCCAGCGGTAGCTNGCCATGGCAGTGCCCATTGGTACACACTAACCTCGCTGAAAAAATAACCTTCCCCTACCTCCTAGAAACGACTCACTCATAGCTGATTTAGGAGTGTGCCTGTCACTGAGTCGCTACCCTGGATGCAGGGCTGGCCTGGGCGACCCTTCAGGGATGAGGAGCTCAGAATCCCACTCTTATAATGTCCATGGACACCTCCCCATCCCTCTAACCTACTGACTAATGCCTTTTGATTTAGCATGTCTTTTATAGACCTTCCAAAGAGCCCCACACTGGCCCAGGCATCCTTGGAAGGAAGGTGATGGTTGATGTAGACCAACATGCATCTTGTTAATCTGTTCTAATTCTGAGTATAGTGTGGGTTTAAGATAACATCAATTAATACATAGCCTCAATAGCGTGAGGGTAAGAGAAAAGCAGGGAAGAAAATTCCAGAAGTCAACCCTCCAGATCGTTCTGCAGGAGCACTCACCCTCCGATGTGACTGAACGTCCTTGCTCATGGCTTCATCCAGACAGCACACGCTGCAGAATGGCTGGACAGGAGCACCCACTGTTCTTGAATATTGAAATAAAATAATAAACTTGCAATGATCTTTGCATAGATGTCTCATTTTGCATTCTGGCTTGTAGAAACGAGCCCATGTAGAGCACAACCTCATCACAGGATGGACAGAGTATTGCCCTTCAGTCAGCAGCGTAGGGTTGCCTCACACCGACCTTAGGGGAACACCTCAAGGGCCATGTTGAGGAGGCCATGCATTAATAAGCCAAGTAGAGAAGACATGGGACAGTGATCTACGGCACACAAGGAAAAGGATTTTCAGTCACTCTGGGGACCATTTCCAAAGCCACTGTGGTAGGAAACACCTCACAGAAGAGCAGGTCACATACATTATCCTTGACAGATATAAATGATTCCTCCCTCCCACCCTCCTCTCTTCTCTCTCTCCCTCCCCTTGTTTATTTTTTGTGGCTTGTTTTTTTCCTTGCAGTTGCTTTTGGTTACAAGAATTCTTTTTCTGAAGGATTACCCCAAATCCCATTTCATGATGCTTTNTTCAAGACAGGGTTTCTCTGTGTAGCTTTGGCGGTGCCTTTCCTGGAACTCACTCAGTAGCCCAGGCTGGCCTCAGACTCACAGAGATCTGCCTGCCTCTGCCTCCCGAGTGCTGGGATTAAAGGCGTGCGCCACCACCGCCGGGCTCGTGATGCTTTTTGAGAGAGCTACTGACTCATTTCTGAGATTTCCAAGGCAGGCTATGGAATACCATCACATTTGTGAGCTGTAGGAAGGAAAGCTTGCTCTGAGCATTTCAGTCTGTTTCTCCAAGGCATGTTGCTCCAGCATAAGAGCCCAAGTATGGGGAACTTGCAGATGATGAATGTACCATTCAGAGTTCAGACCCCTGGGCTCTACAAGCAGGAGTCCGTTGACTCAAAACCTTATTTCAAGGTCAGGCATAGGGGCTCATGTCTATAATCCTGGCACTTGGAAGGTGGAGGCAGGAGGATTGAATGAGTTTGAGGCCAGCCAAGGTTACAGAGTGAGTTCTAAACTAGAGTGAGGTGCTGCTCAAAAACCTGATTGCCAGAGGCTGACAGGTTGGTTGTCTGTGGTTAAGAGCATTTGCTGCTCTTGCAGACGATCTAGGTTTGGTTTCTAGCAACCACATGGAGGTTCACCACAGTCTGTGACCTCAGTTTCAGGGAATCTGATACCCTCTCTGTCCTCTACAGGCAACAGGCACATACAAGGTACACATACATACATACATGCAGGCAAGTGTTCATCATACACATTGAAGTGTGAACCTAAATAGTCTTATCAATAAAAACCAGGAGTCAAATATTGGGGTAATAACCTTAAAGATCAGAGAAGCAGCCACTAGAGACTTCTTACCCCTCCGGATCCTCCAACCGAAAGGGCCGAGATCCTGCCTCATCCCACCTTGCCACTTCCTGTCCCTCTCTCTATAGCCCTCCAATCCTCTATGATTAACTAGTGGCTAGCTCTGCCCTCTGACTCTAAGCAAGCTTTATTTGTCAAAACACAAGCAAAATATCACACAACAACACATAAAAATTTTTAAATCTTAAAAATCAGAAGAAAATAAAAGGCTGATGTCTACTCACCTCCTTGTCCATTACACAACAAAATATTCTCAAATAAGGGATCTGGAAATGCAAAGATGTTTACACTATTTAAAACTGTATTGCTGCCACAGCCACTGTGATTCATAGGTGCAGCTGCCCTGCTATATTCACTTCACCACCTCTGGCTCTTCAAGTCTCTCCACCAACTCTCCTGCAATGATCCTTGAACTTTGGGAGGAAAGGATGTGATACTGATCTCCCATTTACAGCTGAGCATTCTGCAATCTCTTAATCTGCACCTTGGCCAGTTGTGGACCTTGGTATTAATCACCCTGGGCTGGTGGGGTTTTGTCAACTTTACACACACCTAAACAAATCTGGGAAAAGAGAATCTTGAGCAAATAGCTCCCTAAGACTGACCTGTAGGCAAGTCTGTAGGATAGTTTCTTGATTAATGATTGATATGGAAGAGCCCATCCTACTGTGGGCAGATGGTCCTTGACGATATAAGACAGGCTGAGCAAGCCATGGGGAGCAAGTCAGTAAGCAGCACTCCTCCTTGGCTTCTGTTCCAGTTCCTGCCTCCAGGTTCCTGCCCTGACTTCCCTCAGTGAAGGATTTACAAGTTATAAGGTTTCTTCCCCAAGTTGTTTATTGTCATAGTGTTTTATCATAGCAAGAGAAACCACACTGAGACACTATCTATTACAAACGGAAGCTTCTCTGATGAGGGTTGAGAGATGCATTAATATATAAGTCTAAACATAAGACCTGCGCAAAGTCCAGCCAGACAGCCAAACTCCCAGCATGGAGAAAGAAAGTGGGCAGGAAAGTGAAAGGCCACACATCCAAGAATATGGGAAAAGCACACATTGGACTGGGTTAAAGAAGACACAAAGTTGGATGGGTAGAGATTTCCAGAAGGGGATGTAGAGATGGAGGGGGGGTAAATATGATGAAAATATATTGTTTAAAATTCTCAAAGAACACTCAAAGAACAAATAAAACTGTGCTGCTTCAGTTGCCAAGACTGTTTTAATGACACATGTGTAGGCAGCATATTAAGTATTGACCCAAAAGTACACCATGACACATTTACCAGAATAGTGCAGCATTCAAGTCAGTATTTTAAAATAAAACACAGCAAAGCGGAACTCACACCATGGAACCGTGATCTCACACTTCCCCTGTTACAAGACAAGTTATTGCCAGGCTGAGCTCCACAAGAGGGGCTGAAGGAACCCATGTCACAGACACAGAAGCTCTTTTGCACGTCACTGCTGGTTCTGAAGACAATGGTTGGTGTCATGGGGGCCATGGAGATGAACTTGTAGAGCCCAGTGCCCCGGCACACAGTACTTCATCCTATTAGTGCACAGCCACTGTCCACCCAGTGCAGACTGAGAGGGTGGAGCTTCCTGTGCCTCAGGAGTGGGCTGCAGAGCCCTGAGCTTGGAGGCTCCAGCCCAGAGAAAATGGCTCAAGGCAGAGGATGGAGGTCAGCAGGGCTGGAAGCTAGCAGAGCGGATACCATGATTGACCCCTGCACTACAGGGCCAGTGGGCCAAGTACAATGCACTAGAATTATTGGTGGACTATGAAGAGACAGAACTGGAAGTCAACTGAGGCAGACTAACATGGTGAAGGAAAAGTTGTCTCTTTGCAACTTACCGAGAGTGGGGGCGAGGATGAGAGAGAGAGAGAGAGAGAGCTAAGAAGCACATTCATTTTAGGCATGAGTCAGTCTCCTGGAAATGCTAAAATGAAGTGCAGACTGAGGGGCTGAGACCAAGGGAGGTTACCTCCTCACAGTTCTGGGAGCTGGAAGCCCAAGGCCAAGGAACTGAACTTCTGGCCAGGCTCCTCTCTCTATTATACAGTGGAAAGCAATGTCTTGAAATCTCCTCAGATAAAGATGCCCAAACCTGCTGGACAGGGCCCCTCACCTCGTCTTATCTTAAATACATCCATTTTAGCTCTATCTCTAAACCTTACCCGTCAGTTGGATGGAGTCTTTTTGTTCTTTCCATATGGAAATTATAGGCTAGCAAGACAGTTCAATGGGTAAGGTACTTGCTGCCTAGCCTGTTGGAGCCCATTTTTCCTAGTGGCTTTACCCAGCAGGTCTGCATAGAGAGGATAATTGGACCACAGGCCTGGGTGCAGGTGCCTGAGATGGTCTGCTCTTGGCTGTGCTGGGGGGAGGTCTTTTGCTCCACCCCTTGGCATTCCTTTAAATACCCTAGGGCAGAGACAGTCGAGGCCCGAAGGATTAGGATTCAGGCCCTCTCGAAGCTATCCTGTATTTTCCATCTGTTTCTCTCCCCTCTATCCTTCTAACTAATATGTCCTGCTGTTCCTACTCTGGGGAAATGTGGGGGTAGATCCACACTAGCCTGAGGATCTGAGTTCAAACCCTGGGACCCACATGGTGGAAGCAGAGAACTGACTCCTGCAAGTTGTCCTCTGACCTCCACACATAGTGGCACACATTCATGCATGTACACACATACACACACACACACACACACACAAATAAATAAATATAAATTGTGAGCCAGAGAAGCTCTTCAAAAGCTGGTCCTTTTTAACAGCGGGTAGCCACAGGTAGGGAGAGCAGCAAGCCACTGGCCTGCTCTCTAGTGTTGCAGGCCTCTGGCTGTTGGAAGCAAAATATCTCTGGCTCCAGCTAAATGTGCCCCCACTCCTCCTGTATGCTGAGTTCCGTGATGCTATTCAGGTTGTTCCATTTGAGTGCTGAGAGGACGAATGCTTTGCAGCTGTGGCTTCCTGGAGCATGCTGCCCTTTCCTTGACCCTGGGTGCTGAGGCACGTGGCAGGGCCATTCTCAGAGGGTAGATAAGGCAGAAGGGAATGATGAAAGGAGTCTTCTACTTCCAGTTCTTCTAGTTCCAGTTCTAGTCCCAGTTCCAGTTCGAGATGCTTGGTGAATAAAGGTCCTAGATGCTTGCAATTTGACAGTGTGTGCTGCGTTCAATCCCGACTCCCTCCGTCCAGATTCAGACTTGTGCCGTGCGGGCGTGGCATCTGGCATCTGAACCATTATTCCTTGAAAGGTTACAGCTCTTGTGTGGGCGTAGGAAGTCAGGATTCCTTAGCCCTTAATACTAGCTAGTATTGCTGTTCTGGTTAGCACCAATCACAGCTATTAGGTTTGTTTTGGCCAATCACGGTATCCATCAAGCTTTTCCTCTGCTAGACCGCCAAGGGCAGTCCTCCTCCTCCGGTATAGGTAGAGCTGAGTGCTGGGTCATCTAGAGTTCATCCGGGCTGGTCACAGCCAAAGGTCTGGTATGAACTGCTTCATGTAGTTCATGTAGCTGAGGCTACACCTCTAGGAGTTGGGGCCATTAGCTGTAGTCAGCACGTGGTTTTCTCCAGGTGGCCATAGAATCTCTGTGTGATTGGTGCTAGCAAAAAGATAGTCCAGTCAGCCATTTAACTGACAGTCTCATTATTTGAAGTTGCCAGGGCAGGAAAGAAGAGCCCAACAGCTACTAATTAGGTATTCAAGTTACCCCATCCTACAGGATCTTTACTTATTTATAGGAAAATGAAGATCAGAAGAAATGCTTACAATAGGAGCTCATCACTGAGCTGGGGAGATGGCTCAGCAGGTAAAGGTGACTGTTGCAAGTGACCATCTGATGTGATCCCTGGGACCCCATGCTGAAGAGTAAAACAGCCTCTTGAAAGTTGCACTCTTCCACACAGTGCTTACACACACAAACACACACACACACACACACACTACACTGACTATAAAAAATTTAAGAACTCATCACTGACACTAGTAATTATTTGAATGGTTTTTAACACCTGCCTAGTCCAGGCCCCTTATCTGTCTCATATATACAGCAACAATGGAAGTTACTGCTTTAAGGAATGAATAAGGAGAACANAGTACAGTCATAATAGGTGCTTGGTTTTTTGTTTGTTTTAACGCAAGTATTTCCTACTGTCCTCAACCCCACACTTTGACCAGATACAATAATTAAACTCCAAGACTCTGTAGTATCAATGCCTTGTCTTGCTATTGGGATTTCTCTGCTGTAGACATTGAATGGTCACTGGAATTCTAAGCGAAGTGATGTTAAGGTAGGATTGACCAAGCAGTATGTGCAGTCAAGGATACATGGCTTGTCAGCTGTACAGTTCACTCCAACGCAAGCACGGGACAGCTTTTACAACCTAAGAGAGATCAGATGCCAAGTCAGAAGGCTTTGTGTGCTGTTAGGTCTCTCTTCTCCACTGGCCTCTCCACCATCTGTGTCCAGGCAGCTGCTCCCAAATAACCACACTGAGACTAATAACTCCACCTACAGTCAACTATCATACAAACTTCTGGGACTCAGTTCAGGACCTAAAGTGTCTGCAGAATACTTTCACAGCTCCATGTAGCTCCCATCAGGTTTGCTCAGCTCTGGTCCCTTCTACCTTCTGATGTCAAACGCAGATGAGGGAAGGTGCATAGCATACACTGTTACCACTTGTTTGNTAACAAGCTCTTTGCTAACAGATGTCTGTTGTCCTTTTGGACAATGCTCCTGCCACCAGGGTTGGACATGAACCTTCCAGTCTCCTTGGAAGCACTTTCAACTATAACTCATCAAAGGTGTGAATGACAAGCAATAAAGACTGCATGCCACATAAAAAGCAGTAGGTCCCTGGGGATCCATTAGTGAATACGGTTATTAAATGGGTAAAATCCTTCTCTGCCTTTTCTGGAGAGTTGTGATGGCCAGATATGGCTGTAGGAGGAGGGCTTGGACCAGGGTGGTGATCCAGGCTGGTGAGTGGGGACAGTTAGAGGGACTGTAGGTGGCAGGTGGGCCAGATACTTCTTTGTGACAGAGGGGAAGCAGATACGGAGAGAGGAGGCTGAGGGAGCTATGTAGTGCTGGCTAGAATTACGGGTGCTTGGATAGAACATAGTTACATTTAAATGGTAAATAGGGGATGTAAACAGAGAGGAAGGTAGATGTGTAAATGCGTGCACACACACACACACACACACAAACACACCAATTTCCCCCATCTCTGCTGGCCTTCTAGACAATAGTGATCATACCTACCAGTCAGCCCTTATTTCTAAATAACCTGTCTTCTAGGAGCAACGGCTGAGCCCAGGGCTGGGAAGGAACAGGATTGTGCCAGAGAGAAAAGTGCTCAAGGAGTGAAAAGCTACTAGAAAGAGCTCCTGGTGGTGAAATCTGNNGTTATTTGAACATCTCACTAAATGGAGCCAGGTATGGCCAGCTGAGTGAAACAAAGCGGGAAGGAGCTTAAGCCACATCAATGGTGGGAGAATAAGCAAGCATGGGAGAGAGGACACTTTCCTAAGGTAGACTGACCCACCTGTCAGGATAGGAGGAAACTGGGNACCGCTGTCTGTAGCCCTAGATACCCACCTTACAGACCCACATCTGAGAACATTCCAGTTACAGAGAACAATATATTTGCATGTAACAATCACACACCCTCTGGTGCATACAAACTCACCTCCGGGTTACTTGTTACATCACATGCGTGAGTACTGCATGCATGGCTGCCACACTGCAGCAGTGTTTAGGGAACAGGTGAGAAAAGCCTGCAGATGTTCAATGCAGATGCCACTTTTAAAATCCATTTTCTTCTATGGNTGGTGGAATCTAAGGCTGTGAAGCCGCTCACAGACAAGATCTCTGTGTGGAGAANCTTTGTCCTCCTGTTTCTGAAGCAGTTTCAGAAACAAAGGTTGTATACACATGGCTGGCCATTGTGCGCCTGGGACTAGCGTGAAGGTAAGATCTCTCGTCACTCTGTAGAGCTTTGTTGCCAAGGATCCAAAGACTGCATGGATTAGCAGAAAGTTCTTTTAATGAGTCCAGAAGGACATGGGACAATGCGTAGAAGGACCTTGCCAAGCACTGCATGCTGGAGCCTTTCCTAGGGGACATTTGATACTTGATATATGTGTGGAAAAATTCATTGTGGGTTGAGCCAGAGGTGTCTCCAAGGCCCAGAGTATCTGCCTACATTCAGACAATATCCTTACAGCAGCTACAGCTCTACCCGCCCCCGGGACTGAGACAAGGGACAGTTTGAGCATTGACACCACTACCACAATTCCCAGGGGCCAAGAGTGAGCCAGAGAAGCTGCCCAGAGAGAAACCTGACCATGGGGCCCTATTGGATCCCTAGGTCTATCCTCATAATTAGGAAACCAGCCTTTCACTGCCTCTACCTTCCAAGGTCCAACCCATGCANCCTGGAGAAGGTGGCCCAGAGCCAGGACAAGCAGTGCTTTCCTCCCTGGACTGGAGGGAGCCATGGAGCTGCTGTGGAGGCCTCGCAAACCTCAAGGCCTTTTACCCAAGGGAAGAAACACAGCAGGGCTGGGCAGGACATATGTGAGCAGCTAAGCCCATAGGTGAAGCTTCTGTACCCCTCCATGGCAGGCCTCAAGACAAGCAGCCTTGGGGTCACCTTACACATGGGAAAGCACTTGAAACAGCTGCACTCCACAGCAGCAGGAGATCTGTCATAAGCCTACAGCACCCTAGAGTCAAACCTTCCACCAAGAGATAGCACGAAGGTAGAGCTGCCTCCCATCATCCCTCCTCCCCATCCTGCATCTGCCCCTTCAGCTGCTGCCTGACCNAAATCAGAGGTACGATGGGCCCCAAATAGGCACTCTTGTTACTTAAGCAGNTGTAAGAACTATGGGCTCTATGCAGCCTGGAAAAGTGACAATAAAATACAGCCATGTGCACTAAAAGGCTAGTCATCGACACTGGGCCAGTCCCGCACACTGAAGCCCACATGAACAGGCAGGTACCAGTCACTTTCATTCCACTGCTTACATGACAGAGGAACAGTGTGCCCCAGAAGGAAATCTGGTCAGCTTCCTGCCCAGGCTGGGCACGTGGTCACCACTCACCCCAGGCCACAAGAAGTAAATACACAGGAGTTTTAAAATAATACAAAAACTATTTTTATTGTTTTTAAAAGCCAGCACAGTGGCTTTTGGCATAACTATCCATTTCTAATACAAAACTGGATTAAATAAATATCATCCAATGTATAAATAGACCATGAGACAATTCTGAAGATAAAAAGAGAACTTTTCTGTAAATTAAAAAATTAACTTTGAATTTTCTTAGTGGTGGCTGAAGAACAATCGCTATGGCATTTTAGAACTTGTCAAATATACAAATCTTGATTCAATACAAAAGTCTTCATGCCATAAGCATCACACATAGAAAAGATTATATAGCACGATTTTTTTTATTACTGCCTATTGCCCCTGACACACTAACCAATCTATACCATTTAGTCCATACAAAAAATGTCCACAGCGCCTGTGCAGGTGGGGTGTGACGTGGAACACATGTTCGCCTAACCGTGAGGGCATCTGGGAAGACAGAGGCAGCAGTGGGCGACCATCACACTGCCTGGGTGTGCAGTGCAAGCATCCAGCTTCCCATGAATTACACAGTCTCATTTTTAGACAGCAAAAAGGGTGCAATCAGATTTCAAGTTGTTTCACTAAGGTAAAAAAAAAAAGACAAATAAACGGATTCAGTGACACTAAATCAGGCTCTCGTGGGGTAGCTACTTTGAAATACTTGACTTGGTTTTTGGTTTTGTTGTTTTGAGACAGGGTCTCAAGTAGCCCAGGCTGGCCTGGAACTTGCTATGTAGGAGAGGCTGACTTGGAGGTTCTGATCTTCCTGTCTCCATTTCCCAAGTGTTGAGATTACAAGTGTTTGCGACCATAGCCCACTTGAGACTTTCCTCTAAATTACATGACTATAAACCAAGTACAGAAAAAGAATGGACTATGGACCAGTCTCACCGTGTGTAAGGTTCATGAGTCAGCAGCACCAGGCCCTGGGGTCACTGTTGCTGGGGTTTAGTGGGAAGGGCAAAGTATGGATCTTGAAATAGGGTATGGAGAAAACGCTTATGCAAGGAGGCATGAGATATCCCTCGACCCGAGAGTAGGCCTATAGATACATACTTCCTTACAAAATGCTACTTACATCCATCTGTGTGGTGCCATTTAGGTTGGAACCTGAGTCTTAGTGAGTGAATACACTTCTCAAAAGACTGCGCACAGGAAGAACCAAAATCACTCTCAAATCTGGACTACACTGAGATGGGCTCAACTCGTGGTTCTCCTGAGAATCCAGAGGAACAGAGCTCAAGGCTCTTTTAAAATGATGTGGAGGGCATACAAAGAAACGCACCTTTTCTGGTGCACACGGCCCACCATATTGGCACCTCACTACGGAAGCAATTTCTGAGGAGCCTCTCTGGCCTCCTGAGGCATGCTTCTCCCCTCACTGATTTCTTTGTACTGCTACCTAAGCACCCCAGCACTGACAAGCGCTCCAGGAGAGCTTGTGGGTGTGAGAAGCATGTCTGTTCACATCATGTGTCCACTTTGATCTATGGCCTTCTGAAGGGTCTGTCCATGCCCGACTCTCCTGGTCCCTCNGCCCCCTCAGCTGTACTCCTGACTAGCAGGGATATGCCTAGCTGTCCTTCTACCAACCAGGAGCCTCCTCTAGGGACCAAGTGGCTCCACAGTACTGAAGGGGCAAGTGGCACCCGCAGGATTGCAACAGACACAGGATTTGTTGTCAAGGGCCATATCCAACTGTCAGCCCAACATGCTTCAGGGAGACACGGAGAGGCTACACGTTCTCTGGACTTCATACAGGTAAAAGAAATAGCATTACAGTTTTGCTTTGTTTTGTTTTTCTGCTAAAAATACCTGAAATTTATTCCCCACCCAACTAGTGATTCTGAGACATGATTTAAAAACAAAACACATTAGCACATTTCCTAATGTCATTGCATTTAGTTATTTCAAAACAGATATGTTATATAGAGTGAGTTCTAAAAATACAGTTCTCTATCCTCCAAACCCTGGTTATACATGAGGCTAGAAATCACCTTCCTAAAACAGTATTTCAAACATTAAAATACAGAGATCAACCTGTAAACCACAATATTCAAGTGAGTTATCTTCTCGAAACCTTGTATTTTCAAGGAATGTTGGCAAAGAAGCAGCTTTGATGGTAAGAAAGTAAATCAAAATACATGTCATGTTTGTTTGCTAGTAATCTGAGATAAGACAAAAAAACTGATTACTGGTAGATTTTCTTTTCTTTAACCAAAACAAAAGCAGGCTTCAGATTCACCTGGTAAAGTCTTCCTTCCATAAGTAAGTGACTGCCACAGTCAGCACCGGCATTCACTACACAGTCAGGAAGTAGCCACCTCTCCACAGATGTCCTGAGATGACATTTAAGGCTGAAAGGAAAATAAATAACCCAGCAAGAACAAGACAATTTAAATCCAATCCTTTCAATTTGGGGTATATCTGTTCACTAAAATTAATTAATATTTCTAAAATACTTTAATAAAAAATTAAAGAAAAAGTGCATTAACAGCAGAGACTTTAAAACTCTCGCATGGTTACAATTATTCTGAAAAGACTACCTCAGCCAGGTGTGCACACTGACATTCAGGGAGCCTCGGGGGGTTAAGTCCAGTATCACAAGGAGTCAAGTAAGGCTTTTTTTCTTCTTAAAAAAATATACAATACACAAATCAGTTCGGAAAAAAAAGTAATAATATTTAACAGCTCTCTGACTTAAATATTTTCACATTAACAAAAGTTTTATGTCACTGTCAATATTACTTATATACAGATGACAAAATGAACAAAATCAAAAGATGCCCTTTTAAAATAACAGTGAAATGTCTCTCTTCAGGACTCTTAGTGAACAAGTCCACATAATATTTATAATAAAACTGCTCTCTTCTGAAACCAAGGAGGCAATGAGAGAAAATAAAGGCAATTTTTTTTTCAGAAAAAAAATAGAGCCCAGCTTTATGTTACAATGAAAAAGATATCCATTTATTAACAGAACGAACACGACACCGGTCTGAAGTGCACCAGGGAGTGGCCTCAGATGCGCTCTATGATGGGGACTAGTGCTCCTATTTACAAAATAGACTTCTCAGCCAAACGGAGGCCCATATATCTGTCTATGTACACAGTATTCACATATAGAACATATAAATAGTTTCAAGGGAATTGATAGGAAGTGGGGAAGCTACTGTCTTTGGAATGCTGAGGCGCACGCACTGCTCAGCGCAGGAGGATTTGGTTTGGGATGTGTCTCAGGTAGTGCTGCTGATAGCACTAAAGGACTCCCTGAAGTGACAACACACCTCCATGTGCATGAGGAAAAAAGTCAAAGGGTTTTGTGGGCCCTTAGCCTTAAAATATAGGTAAATCTACTGAGGTGGATAGGAACAGCTTCCTGTCCCTTAGGAGACAACTCTGTCACTTCTGCTCACAGGATATGGCTTGTGCTTCTGCAGTGATCTAATACATGTGACTGGACAGATTCATGCAGCAAGCGTGTGGACACCCATGTGAGCAGCTGGTCCTCGCCTGCGGTCAGATTTTCTCCGTGGCCCTGCTGTCGCCAGATCTTGTGTTCTTCTAACTAGGGATTAGGTGTCTGTGATGGAGAGAGAGCTGGTCCAGCCACCTCTCAAGGCATCAGTTACATTAACTTAAGAATGGGCTAAAAACAACTGACTGCTACTAATTAGCAAACCACAGAGTAAAAAGTGGAAAAACATCCGTGTGTGATGGCACCACTTCTGAACTTCATGAACTACCATACGCGTGTTTTTCCATCTTGTCTTTTGCTAACACAGATGTCACTGCAATGATATTCAGATCCAGGTCATCTGCTAAGGACACACACTGGCCATGAGAAGGTAAAAGTGACCATGGTAGTGCCCAGGTTCTGTGATTTGTAGACAAATGAAAATAGTGCATTTGTACATTTCCCAGTTTTTTTCCTGTTAGTCTTTGAATGACAATGATTCTTCAAATAATTTTAGCTAAAAAACTATTGTGGTAGATTTTTAACACGAAGTTTTAAAACANCAACTCTGAGTGATCTAATCTTCACAAATGTAGCTTCAGTGGATACTCTTAGCCTTCTTCCATGGCATTAGAACACATTGGTTAGGGTCTGCCACTCGCCCGCTGCCTCCTGCACCACTTCCTCTAAGTGGAGGGTCCTTAGCTCTTCCCCATCCTGTTCCTGGACCACAGCGGCTGCCTGCAAGGTTCCTGCAGAAGCAAAGAGAAAGTCAGCCTCAGATGTCAGGAGCAGGCCAGCATGCACATTTAAACAAGAATGTGTGGGAACCAAGAAAAGAAATCTCCAGCTTGCTTTGCTTCCCATCTCAGTGAAATGAAATAATCTGGGCCAGGTAAATCATTTTTCAACTTGTTAATTCTGGGGCTGGAACCCTAGGCTTCACACACAGAAGCAAATGCTGAACCCTAGGTAAAATGTCTGTTGGTCACAGCCTCTGTGATGTGGGCACTCACATCCTAAGGACTATGCCAATACAGAATCAGTGAGAAGCAACTACTAACACCCACAATACAGACAACTTATGCAGGAATTGCTGGCAAAGGTGACCTTCCCTCCACACAGTACACAGTTCTACACCTTGGGAGTCTCAAATATGTCTAGATACAACCCCAGCAATTACACAAAGGTCATCAACATTCACTAACAAAACCTATCATCTTACAACTAAATGAATTTTAAATACACAGCTGTAAAACTCACTGGCCACCCCAGGACTTGACTCACATTTTAATATCCCATACTCTTGCTTTGTGTAGCTCCTGTCACATAATGATTTAGTCTGTTAAATAAAAATTTTACTGCCATGCTACTCTGAGGTCCAGACCTCAAGCAGGACAGTCAGTCATGCCCTATAACCTAATTCTGATGGCATCAATACCTGCAAACCACAGAGAAGGCCCGACTTGTATGGCCTGGACCTAGTAGATAGAATGGAGGCAATGGTGTCCAAGCAGGCCCTGCCTCCTGACACTAAGGTGACCTCTGACCTGCACTCCAGAAAGGGAGACTGTGACACAGTCATGCTGCCCACACTGCTTGGCACTGATCTCCCTTTAGAAAGCACTGTCTGAAGCTGGGCATGGTAGTGAAAGACTGAGATCCCAGTACTCAGGAGCTTAAGGAGGAGACTGAGAGTTGGAGGCCAGCCTGGGTTCTATAGTTAAACTGTTTCAGGAGAAAGAAGAGAAGAGAAGAAGCAGGGAGAAAGAGGAGCACTAAGAAAGGGGGGAGGCAAAAGGGAAGGGAGGGCGGGCAAGGGGACAGGGAAGCGGGCACAGCAAGGCTTCCAGCCCTGCTCAGCCTCTTCCCAGCTCCCTTGCTCAGGGTCTCTTCTATAGACTGCAGTCCTTACAGTAGCTANGGTGCACGGCCCTGTAAAATGTGTAAAGGGAACACTTGAGAAATACCAGTGACCTAGCTGTCTGACAGTGTGCCTTCTCTGGGACAGACTTCTTACCCACAAAGCTGTGTGCTCGCTTCATGTGTAGTTTCATGTTGCTCTTCTGTGTGAAGCCCATGACACAGTAGTCACACCTGTAGGGCCGCTCGCCAGTGTGCTTCTTCATGTGCACCTGCAGCGCGCTCTTCTGGTTGAAGGCTTTCTCACAGAGAGTGCAGTGGAACGGTCGCTCCCCTGTGTGCAAAAGACGAGCTATAGTCAGTGCCATTCTCAAGACTGCATACACAGCATACACTGTCACTCATTCCACAGACTGCCCAATGCTGAGAAAGACTCCATAACATTCCTCCTGCTACCACCACTGGAGTGCTGATTAGCAGAATGCTGGCAAAGATACTTCATGCTGAAACAGAAATGAAACCTTATTCACTGAGTATCCAGACTCAAAAATATTCAGAAATAGAATACACATGATGCAAACAAAATGTTCTAATACATTTTATGTGATACAAGAAAAAGACATCTGAACATTAGAATATCAACTCTATCTAAAGTATGCTTTTCTATAATCTTTAAAATGATACTAAATGGCCTTCAGATGAACGCAGAACCTGAGGGAGCTGCCAAGCATGACACCTGCTGGGAGCTGCCCAGGTGAATGGCCACCAGACTTCGGTGTCTCCCTTGGCAAGGCATGGTGGTCATGCTTTCTGGGAGCAATTCCCCAACCACTGAACC
>LZPO01076113.1:114676-124822 GCA_001675575.1 Neotoma lepida
TTTATCTCCCAGCTCGCTGCAGTGGGCCTACAAGATGAGGAAGTCTAAATGCCCATCCTGTGTAGCCAAAGGGTTCCCTGCAAGGCTGCTCCCAGGTAAACACGGAGTTTTGTTAGTCACCCTGTGCCCATCAGGGTACATTGTGTCACACTGCAGATACCAGCAACCATGAGCTTGTTTTCCCATAGCCTCAAACATGCTGACAGTTTTTCACATTTCTGTCAATATGATGAGTGAACCATGATAGTCTGGTGTAACTTTAATTTACATTAAAATTGATTTTGAATTGCACATAAATGTGTAATCTATTCATAAGCACTCAACAGGCCTATTATGCCTACAACTTGGTACACACATTTACATCACTAACTGTTTCTAGAATAGCAAGAGAAATGTGTCTCTCAGTTTTTACTTTCGTTAGAAGTATGGTGGATCCCCATAACTGTGGGCTGCCCACTGTCCCCAGGGTGTACCTTGAGGTGTGTGGCACGCTTGAAGGCCTTCCTGCAGACCCGGCAGCCATGGATACGCTCCTTTCCGTGCACCTCCTTGCTGTGGTGCATGAGCACGGCAGCTGACGAGAAGGCACGCTCACAATCCAGGCACTGGTGTAAGGGGCCCTCCTTTTCAGGCTGGCTGTTAGGGGTTAGCTGGGCAGAGACATCAGTCACCTGGAGAGAGTTAGGAGTTCTACATTACTAGAAAAGTGTGGTCTGCAACTGCCAGACAGGAAAGATAATTGCTGTGCTGTCTAACATGGACACAGTTGGCCACCTTATTCCAGGGAAAACCTTAGAAATTCTATAAGGCCAGAAAACACAGCTGCCTTGGAATCACTGGGATACTTAAGGACAATGGCTAATGAGATCAGCCCAGCCCCCAAACTGCTCTCCTGGCCACATAAGCTGCCTGCTTAACCACAGCTAAACAACAATGAGGGACCACAGAGCCACCTTTGGGGCTGGTAAAGACAGATAAGACATATGTGAAAGGTTTTGGCATGTAAAATAGCAGACATTCCTTTAAAATGCTGCAGTTTGGACCAGCAATTGGTTCAGCTGATAAAGCCTAATGGCCCTGGGACCCACATGCTGAAAGGAGAGAACCAACTTCTCCATGTTGTCCTCTGGTTTCTACCCCCCCACACACATATACATACACAAGGCACACACACACACACACACACACACACACATGCATACACAAGGCGCACACACATAAAATACAAATGTAACAAAAATGCTGTGGTTTGGATCTCCACATACTGCACTAAAAACTTTAATAGCAATCGATAGTGTTTCATTAGCTTTGTTTGAACTAAGTTATTTTACCTAAACTGTGGATTGCAACTAATGAGTAGGTTTTCAAGTAATTTCATGGGATGTCACCAGAACTTTCAAGAAGAGCAAATAAAGCAGAAAGCTAATTGTGCATCCCACAGAAACAGNAGACCTCAGCTTTAGAGAGAAGTAATGATCTAATGAAGCAATTATAAAGAAAATTTATGTGACTTGCCAACATTTTTATTCCTAGTCTGTTGAACAGTTATGCAAAACACTAGAATATTCAGGAATGGATACAAAAATTAAAAGGAACAAAACAGAGAAAAGCAAAAGATACTGCAAAGATGGCATTTTGAAATACTCATGTCAGAGAGAGAGTGTGTGTGTGTCTGTGTGTGTGTGTGTGTCAGTGAAAAAACACACAAATATGTGTTAAGGTATACACATAAAATGCACTACTTGTGAACAAAAGAGGTTTGAAAAGCCCCAGAATAAATGATTATCAGTGTCATTCTGCAATAGCAGATAAAAGACGGTGGTGATGGGAAAAAAATGACAAAGCAAGCTGGGGGGATGGCTTGGCAGTTAAGAGGACTTGATATTCTTGCAAAAGACCTAGGTTTAGTCCCAGCACCACACAGTAGCTAACAATGGCCTATAATTACAGTTCCAGAGGGTCTGATGCCCTCTGCTTGCCTCTGCATGCACTGCCAGCAGACGATACACAGGTGAAGGCAAAACACTCATAAACATAAAATGAGTCTTTAAAAAGGAGAAAGAAAGAAAAGAAATGGCAAGAACGAAGACTGTGAGTATCATTGGAAATCAGAAAGTTGCTTCTGAACAAACATTTTAGTCAGGGTTGTTGGTATCTGCCCTACTTCACTCATTCCTTCCAATAACTTAACCTCTCTCTAAAAAGTTTCCACTGAAGCCAGGTGACTCAATGAACAGGAAAGCCAACACAAATGTCCACAGTTGTGTTCTATTCATAAACAGCATAGTGTGTTGTTATTGGAAAAACCTGGTAGCTCTGGCTCTTACCAGTATATTTTCATCATTCAAGGTTATCCCCACATCCCAGTTCCCCGTCTGCTGTAGTGACGGTTGGACACAGTGGAGCCATACTGAATTACACTGAAGTGTCCTGGAGTAGAGTCAGCTTCGACACGGCAGCAAGCTTTCCCTCCACAGGAAGTAGTGTGAGTGAAAGGAAAAATGCCAATGGCTGCAGTGCAGGCTCCCACTAGGTAAACCTCAACTGACTAGTCTTAGGTTGGCACCAGGTCAGGCTTCCTGATCCTCAGGAGGAGACAATGGAAAGAGTTACTCTGATCTTTTAAAGGCAGGCTAGGAAGGAGGCAATATGTGACTTGTAGGAGAGATCAGACAGAAATGCATGTAAGAGTATTTGTCACGGCATTTCAATTTGGATTTCTCTCCAAATGAACTATGAAGAAACAAGAGAAAGAAAAGACAAGCCTTTTGCTCAAAGAATTGACCCTGGAACAGCAGATCCCACCTGCTGATCTCGTAACAGTTACTACCAGCTCCACAAGTGCTCTACTAGGACCTGGACTAGACTCCTTACACACACTGCCACTATGACCTCCTGATGACATAAGCAGACTTCACACCAGTGGAGAACTCCCCACAGCTCCCCAGCTAGAATGTGTTGGCACAGGGAGGTACACACTGGCCAAGCGTAAAACCCTAGTTCCTCACCACTTTCACAGCCTCCTGCCAAAGGCATGGGGGCAATCAAGCCAGGTAGGCTGAACTCAGGGCCTTAGAGGCCTTAAAGCATGGTTGAGGCTCAAACACTGACAGTGGCAAACAGTGCTGAGGCCTGGTAGAGAAACTCACAGAAAACACCTGAGAATGCCTGTTACTAACTGCTCACTTACGCAAATTAACTGCCCCCCCATTTTTGTATTTAATATTTTAAATTCTGAAAAACATAATCACAAGCAAGATCAAGTTTTTGGTATTTGTTCACTTCATGACTAGCTACTACTCAAATGGAGTAGAGAAACATCAAACTAATTTTAGTGTAGGAATGCTCTGTGGCATCGGAGCTATAACAATGAATGCTAGAGAAAGGCACAGATTAAAGGACAGCAGTGCACTAGCCACACAGAACAACAAGTGGGGAATGGGTGCCTTGTACTGCACTGGAAACTTAGAAATTCAGGTGACTAGACCAAGACCAGAAGCCAGCGTGCAGTGGTAACCAAGGAGTCAGTGCTTCCCTAATATCAAGACGTATGGTGGACAGCTGAGGACTGGGTGCTAAAACCCCACACTATGACTTAAAGAAAGGACTCCTGGGGCATCCTTCCAGGTAAGTGCTCTCTGCTAGTGACATCTTTGACCATGCCAGGTAGTGTGCTAACTTGTCATTGATGGTGGATACCTTGCTTCGTTAGTCTGGGGACCTGGACTTCCCTCCATCCTGAGTAACCTGGAGTGGATGCCACTGGTGGCAAGTTAGCGACAGGGGTACTCCATTCCTACCTACCCAACTCCACTGCAGGGACAAACAGCACTTCCTGGAACACTCCACTGTAGTGCACAGCTAGGCCTGAGTGCTGGATCTGAGCTCTCTCCTGCCCCTCCCCTCTGCTGCTTCTACTTTGCACCCTTCCACTGAGGCAACAAGATCCAACTCCACACGATTACACCAGAGCTCTCTGTGCAACATACATGACTCCACGTGATTACACCAGAGCTCTCTGTGCAACATACATGACTCCACACGATTACACCAGAGCTCTCTGTACAACATACATGACTCCACACGATTACACCAGAGCTCTCTGTACAACATACATGACTCCACACGATTACACCAGAGCTCTCCATCCTGGGAGTCTTTGTGGTAGGTACTGGAGTGTGACACAAATGAATTAATTATACACACTGAGATGCAGCTACAAGCTCTGGTCACTGAAGACAAAATTGGGGAACTCCTTGATGTTGCTGACATCTAATCTTATGAAAAAAAAGTCCTTGTCCTGCTGAAAAACTGGTAAACTAGTTGATGTCTCATTTCCTAAGAATATTCAGTGTTTAAAGCTTCCCAGATTCACATCACCAATCATCTATTCTTTACTTCTGGCTCAGCCAAGTGTTAGGAAATGTTTGCAGACTTTCCTATGTTCAGACTGTCATTCCTACAAGTATGGGTCCTAAAACAATCAAACAAGAAAAAGGTCTTACCTATACACATGCAGGTAATATACACATGAAAAGTAAAGGAAGAAATAAAATAACCAATAAGTGCTTCAAGAAAATATACAAAAAGAACTAATAAATTCAAGTAAAAAGCCCTAAGAAGACTGAGCAGGAAGCAGACAGCAAACACCGATCTGCAAGCATATCACACTGTTGGCCACATCTATGGTGGTTCTAAGCCACGCCTACTACTGACCAAGGACTGGGAGCTGTCAGCTGCCATGGCCCTGAGACCCACAGAGCTCAGCATCTCTGCTCTGGGTCTGACAGGGCACTCTTCATTCATGAAGGGCCACCCCCCATGGCCCTTTCACTGTTCCTTCTGATGCTGAGTATGAGTAATGCAGGTGCCATACCTGGTAAGCTATTTCTTCAGCAGCAGCAGAAGAGGACTGTGGAGTGTGGCTCACTAATATGACTTGTGGTGAGCCTGCTCCACCTTGGCCTGAGAGAGAGGGATCCGTGAGCAACGCTGGGAATTGCTGGCCCTGGTAAAAGATTATTATCATTTCAGAAGTTGTCATATTATCAAACCACGAGGAGTCTTTTTAAAAGACCTTTAGGTGTATGCCATCTGCTGCCAAGTCTAAGGGCCCAAGTTTGATCCTCAAGACCTACATGGTGGAAGGAGATAACTGACTCGCAAAAGTTGTCTTCTGACCTCCACATGAGTGTCAGGGCATACACATGCATACACACCACACTATAAATAAATAAAAATGTTATTAAAATAAAGACCTTTTATGGCACAATCACTATATGACCCACAACAAAAGAAATGAAACCGAGGTCCATTTGATGACTGGCAGAATGTCTCAGCAGAAGGTCTTGTTCATAGCAGCCTGAATGTGGGAACTGCCCAATTCTCATCAAACTATTGGATATGTAATGGACTAAGGGGTACTCATGCAAAAGAGTATTATTGTGACCTAGCCACATAAAGGAATATTTTTCAGCAATAAAAAGGATAAAGTAAATACATGCTATATAACATGAGTGAACCCTGGAAGCCCATTAAGTAAAAAGAGCCATTCTCAAAGACCCACACGACGTATGATGACATTTACATGAAATACACAGAACAGACAAAGCTGCAGAGAAAGAGTAATGGTTGCAGAGGCTGTAGGTAAGATCAGGTTAGTGTTAACTATCAGCTCCATCTAGACTCACCTAGCAAACCTCTGGACATGTCTATGAGGAAATTTCTAGACTGAGTTACTTGAAGAGAGAAGATCTACCCTGAATGTGGGCAATACACCCCACTGGACTGAATAAAATTTACAAGACGGCAAGATGAGCGCCAGCATTCATCTTTCTCTTCCTGACCGGGGATACCATGTGACCAAGCTGGGGAACTGACCCAGGGGCTAACTAGGGCTGGACACCGATGGATGGCCACTGTGGTGGTTTGAATGAGAAAGGCCCCCACAGGCAGGCTCATATATTTGAAGGTTTGCTTCCCAGTTGGTGAACTGTTTAGGATTGGGAGGTGTGGCCTTGCTGGAAGAAGTGTGCTACTGGGGGGTGGGTTGTGAGGTTTCAAAATCCCAGGCCAGTCCCAGTCCCAGCTCTCTCTCTGCCTGCTGCCTATGGGTCAAGATGAAAGCTCTTAGCTACTGCTCTAGCATCATGCCTGCCTGCCTGCTGACAATTCCCGATCATGACAGACTAACCCCCCTGACACTGTAAGCAAGCCCTCAATTAAATGCTTTCTTTTATGAGCTGCCTTGGTTATGGTGTCTCTTCACAGCAATAGAAAAATTAATAAGACAGCAATTGATTATCATCAGGTACATATAAGTCAATCTAAGTTGCTACTCAATGTTATAATAAGAAATCTTTTTACCAGTTCATAATTTCCCCTCTTGACACTTAATATATTATTTTAATGAGACAAAAAAAACCCCTATATATTTAGTAAAGAACAAATTCATGAAGCCTTTTCAAAGGGTCCTAGAGTTCTCTCTAAAGGACACTCACCTGAGAGGTGATGTTCAATGTAACTGTGTCCAGACCTCCAGATAGCATGCCCTGAGTGTCAGCCAGGGTCAGTGTGACACTGGCATCACCACCCACACCTGATGAAGACATGACCAGGTTCTGGGTTGAAATGGCTGATGGTGACATCGGTGTTGTTGAAGGAAGGCTCCCACTTGTAGGATTAAGTTCTAAGAAAAAGAACCAAAATAAATAATCAGCAGAAAGCTGAGGAAGCACTCTCCTAGGGCCTGGGAAGAGCAGTCTGAAAGAGCTAATCTGAAGCCACTGGCACTGGCTCTCTGTACCACCACAAGGAAACCACAGATCATCTTTGATGCACTCGTTGACAGAGGCCTTCTTTGGTTTCTAAGCACGTACAAGAGAACATCCCCTGCTTCTTCTGCTTAATCCTGCAGCTGTGTCCAACCTTTTGACTCTTCGAAACAGCATTATCATCTACCAAGTTCATGCTTAAGAACCATGCAATTAAGTTACAAAAAAGAAAAAAATCCTGTTTTAAGTAAATTCACAATTTTGTGTTGGTCAATGCCACATACAGTTTTGCAAGTTAGACATGCTTGATACAGAAAAACCACAAGAGGGAAGACAGGCCTCTGGCCCTAGTCAATGCTAGCACCACAGAAAGAAAACTCAGCAAGGATTTCTAGGACCACAGACCACTGAAGAAAAGAACTAGGTGGGACCCCTGAAGCAACTAGTTACAAAGTTTTAGTGGACAAATCTGACTCTGCTGTGTCTTCACACTCCCCATCCTTAAGGTCTACTTGTTCTGAAATGCAAGCTGTCAGAAGAAATCTCACACAATTCTTTTAGTATTAACATATCCAGCATGACATCTTCATTTTCTTTTGATGCAACAAAACCTTCAAACATTTTACTGAGCAGCCAATGCTAAGAGAAAGGAAGATATCCAGAGCAGAATAAGCAAAACCAGACACGCCTTTCCTTGTGGAAACACATTCCTGTGCTCCCCTGGCAAGTGAGATGGGCTAGAGTAAGATTATCTGTGTCCTGCAAGGGCACCAACTTTGAGCACACATGCACAGCCAGGTCTACATGCTCTGTTCTCACAACCCTAAACCCTTAACCTACAAACATATGCTCATCATCCTGGACCAGGCTGAGTTCATAAAACTATGTCCTTGTAAGACATAAAAAGAAAACAGGCTCCTACCAATACCTCTGTGACCTGTATGACACCAATCCAGAGCCTCTTCTAAGAGTCAGGGGCCAACAGGAAAGCCAGGCTACTTACTTGTAAGTGGAGTTCTCCAAATACAAGGCCTCCATAGATCCACACTCGTGGAGTCCCATAATGTGCTGCACAGACCTGGAACCTTCAAAAGCAGTATAACCATTAGGAGGCTAGGATCGTGTGCACAAAAGCAGCCACTGGGGCTCCCTCCCACCTGCTCCCATGTGCACATTGCTAATGCACCAGATAGGAGTATGGGTCTGTGGAGGGTGTCTCATGCACCAGCACTACAGTTACACAACACCGCAGGCAGTGTCCTTGTGCTACCTCCACATGTCCTTGCTCATGCACTAACACAGTTGCTGCACAAGTGACTAGAAACAAGAAAAGAAAAGTCCTAGGTGACACTGTGAGGAGCAGTGTCACAGAGTAAATGCCTGGGAGTCCAGGGTAATTGGACAGAAGCCTGTTTCTCAGAGTCCCATCTCAAGTCATTGTTAAAATGAGCAAACTGAAGCTGACACTACTCATTACTACTGGATGGCCCAGAACAGCCTCACCCTGCCTGCTGAGGTCAAAGGACCAAAGGGCCTCTTCACCCACTTCCTAGTATCACCATATATCAGAAAGTTCCAACACAGTACAAGAAATCTAAAGAGACAAACGAAAATCCACTTGTTCAGGCAGCAGCTTCAGATAATGCCACACAAATACTTTTCACAGAGACAGATACCTGCCGAGAGGAACTGCCCTTAGCACAACTGAAAAAGACACAAAGCTACAACAAGAAAGCAAAGATTTTTTCTTAAACAATGAGGATAAGCTATAAACATCTCTTGGTTATTATCTGTTAAAATCTCAAGAAGATACAAATAAAGTCTAATATTTAAGTAAGGATTAAACTTATTTTTTTTTCTGAAACCACGTTCCTCCAGAACATAACTCAATAAAGTCTTATTTTACTTTATGATTACGATTAAAAAGTAACTTTTAAGAAGTACTGAATAAGTCAGATGTGGAAGAACACACCTATAACACCAGCATACAGGAGACTAAAGGAGGAAGAGCAGGAGTTCAAGGCCAACTGTAGCTACATAGCTATCCTGAAGCCAGCCTGGGCCGCCTAAGATCCTGCCTCAAAAACAAAAACAACAACAAAACAAAATAAACAAAAACCATGTTCTATGAAGTCACACTTGTGTCAATTGTTGGCCTTAATTCTTGGGCAAATGAAGTCCTATTCTACATCTACATCACGTAGGGTACAGCCTAGGCTTTTTTTCTAGTGGTTTCAGTGTTTCAGGATTCACGTTTACGTCTTTGATTCATGTTTAGTTCTTTTGCAGAGCAACCGATATGTGCATAATTTCATTCTTCTGCATGTAGACATCTAATTTTCCTAGCACCATTTTGAAGATGCTTTCTTTTCTTCAGCATATACTTTTTGGCTTCTTTATCGTCTCTTAAGTGGTTGAAGTTAAGTGCATTCATGCTTGGATCTTCCTCCACTCTGTCCCATTGCTCTACATCTCTTAAGTGGATGGAGTTAAGCGCACTCATGTTTGGATCTTCCTCCACTCTGTCCCATTGCTCTACATGTCTGTTTTGTTCTGGCACCTTATTGTTTGTATTATTATGGCTTTGTAATCTATCTTCATAAAACTAAAAAGCTTCTATACAGCTAAAGAAACAGTCAGGTGAAGAAGCCACCCTACAGACTAGAAGAGAATCTCTGCCAGCTATATATCTGACAGAGGATTAATAATCAGAGTATATAAAGAACTTTAAAAAATGAGTTAAAAAAAAAAAGATCCGTGAGCCTGGTACCTGAACAGAGTTCTCAAAAGAGGAGTGGGGTAGCTAAGAAATATCTCAAAATATGTTCACCATCCCTAGCAATTAGGGAAATGCAAATCAAAACAACTTTGAGATTTCATCTTACCCCAGTCAGAATGGCAAAGATCAACAAGGCAATCACAAAAAAATACTGGACAGGATGTAGAGAAAGGGACCCTCATTCACTGTTGGTGGGATTACAAACTGATTTAGCCACTACAGAAATTAGTGTGGAGAATTCTCAAAAAGCTAAAAATAAATCTACCATATTACCCAGCTATACCACTCTTGGCATGTGCTCAAATGACTTAACAACCTACTCCACAGACATGTGCTTGCTCATGTTCATTGCTGCTCATTTACAATGGTTGGGAAGGGAAACAACCAAAATGTCCTTCAACCGACGAGCAGATAGTGAAAATGTGTTACAATGGTTGGGAAGGGAAACAACCAAAATGTCCTTCAACCAATGAGCAGATAGTGAAAATGTGGTACATAAACACTACGGAATACTACTCAGCTGCAAAGAAAGTGAAATCATCAACTCTGCAGGTAAATGGATGGAACTAGAAAAGATCATATTGACTGAGGTAA
>LZPO01076114.1:7351-20239 GCA_001675575.1 Neotoma lepida
GAGCGAGAGCGAGAGCGAGCGCCTTTTACCCCCCGGGCAGTGGAGTTGGCTCTCATGGTGTGAGTGTGGGTGAGCCAGATCCAAGAGCCTGAGAGCAAGAGAACTCGCCCTGCCCCTTGCTTCAGGCTCCTTGCTGCAGGCTGCATTGGGTGGGCTGGTTAAGGCAGTGCTGGAGAGCTCTCTCAGGCGATAATGATGAGGAAAAACTGGCCAGCTGACCAACCCAGCTACCAGCCAGGCCCAGAACCAGGGCTATGAGTCGGCCCACCCCAGCATCCACCTCATCTATGGACTGTTGGAGCACGTAAAGGGGATGAACCTACAGTTCCAAAACTGCAGGGTCCTGCAGGGTCCTCAAGACACAGGACAACAACAGGATATCCAAGAGGAGCCCCAGTGAGGGTCCATTATCAATGATGTAGCAGGAGCCCAGGGACTCGTGGCAATGAACACTTGCAAGTGAAGATGGAAGGTCTGTATGACACACCGGGCCACACTACAGCTTCCATGATGAGATTCTTCTCTTTTAAAATTTGTTTGTTTTAGTTTTGGTTGTTTGTTTTGTGGTTTTGTTCTTTTTGTTGTTGTTGTTTTGGGTTTTTTGGTTTTTTTTGGTTTTGTTTATTTGCTTTATTTGGTTTTGGTTTTTCTTTTAAATTTTGTTTTGTTTTGTGGGGGCGGTTGCAAGGGCAGAGGTCAGATGCAGGGGGACGGGGATGCATGATGTGAAATTCGCAAAGAATCAATTAAAAAAAGAAGGTAATAGTATCTGCCCTAATTCAGTCTATGTCACCATGAGACAAAGAGAGTGTAAACAGGAAAGACCCTGTGAAGCCATGATGAGAAAGAACCTGCGTGCTAGACAGTGGATGAGGCCTCAGTACTGAGCACATCTGGAGATACCTTTATCTTAGACAGCTAAGATACTGCAGAACTAGGAGGAAATCAGTGACTGCTGTTGGGGCACTTCTTGTATATTGTTANANATATACATGTGTGTGTGTGAAAAAGTCATCATTATTCACATATTGGGCCACTCAGGGTTTATTCTTGAGTCTCAATGCTTCAAGAGATTTTGTTATTGTTGTTTGAGACAGAGTTTCCTTTGTGTAGCTTTGGCTTGTCCNGTAACTTACTCTATAGACCAGGCTAGCCTTGAACTCAGAGATCCGCCTGCCTCTGCCTCCTCAGTGCTGGGATTAAAGGTGTGCACTACCATCACCTGGGTTCAAGAGATTTTAATATGGAAGAATAACACATTTTTTGGTTTGTTTTAAACAGTTGTTGATTTACCAACAGTTTATGGGACAATCATTGCCTTATGCCTAATAAAAATAAAGATCAGAGAGTTCCATTTATAGAACAACAAAAAAAAGTAATTCTAAAGTGAAGATAGTTGTGAATGAGTTCCTTTTTTTTTTAAATTATCTGCTAAAAATCTTCATAAACTATCTTCCTGCCTTTGTCCTGGAGAAGTAAAAATGAAGCCAGAATCAATCTTTCAAATTTCATGATGCTGATTTTTCCATTAAATAGTAGTCAAGTTGACACACTATTTCTTACCATAAGATTATGAGTTTCAAACTGAGCACAATACATGTGTAAATACCTAACATGTATTCTTTTATTTCTAGTATATGAGAGCATATAAGAATATCGGTCTGCTACGTTTGGTAAAAAGTATCTCTTTTGTATTAAAAACTACAGAAGTGTGTGATTCTTGCCTGAATTAGAATTAAATAAACCTTTTCTTAATATAACTGGAAAGAACATACGTTCTACTCANTTTCTTCACACTGGAGAGTGCTTCATTCCATCTTTGATTTTGTTTGGACAAGTTCAAATTAGCTGCTGTGCGCTGAGCTCAGATGCCCTTTCTTAACCGAAGGGCTTGGCGAATGGAAAGAACCTTGGCTAAGGCTTTGCCTTGAGCCGTGTTTCCATGCTGTTATAAATTGCCTGCTCTAAAGGGAAGTGGGGGTTGGGCAGATGCTCATCTCTTGGAACTTTCTGGAAATAACGTAATTGTGTAATTTAGAACAAAAACTGTCCTTTGAGAAGCAATTCATCTCGTGTTTCTGCAGACAGGACCAGGATTTGATTGTATGTCCCTAATGTGTGAGATGCTGATAAATTTAGAAAAAGAAAAATGAGTTTCTAGGAAAGTAATGTGGAAAATGAGGTACTTGCGCATTAGATCTAGCAGAAATAAAATTCCCACCAGAATATTGTGAAATATTTGATAAGTTCTCCTCAGTGTTTCCACTAATCTCATTGGAGCCCAGTGTTAAGGATGTTAAGAAGTGTTATAACCCACAGACGACAAATGCATGGGTCAGGCACACTTACCCTCCTTCCAGTTGGCCCAGACAACACTGAGGGAGAAATGACTCATCCAAGAGCNTTGCAAGGATTGCTAATAGATAGGATGTGGCCATGTGCCTGTTGGTGAAGAAGCCACTGGGCTACCTTAATCACTACTTCATAATGATGTAATGGGGTCCCGGAGACTNAAATTTGGGTACCCGTTCAGTCACCATCAGAACTCAAGTTAAAAATAAAAACCAATGTGTAAGACAGAATTTATTTTTAAATAAAAGAATTCAAAACCAAAAGAGCCAGAGAAAAAGCATTAGAAATATATTCAGATGCAGAGACAGGCATTCACATATACAGAAATCCCACACAAACAAAAAATTTAAAACTGGAATATATAAGGAAAAGGTTTGTAAATTAAAAACAAAGAAAGAAAAGAAAAGAAAAGAAAAGAAAAGAAAAGAAAAGAAAAGAAAAGAAAAGAAAAACTTAGGAAAAGCATTATGACACCAAGAACCAGCAAAAATACCATTGAGTTTGTTTTGTGTTGGCCATCTACTGNTGGACATGGGGCCTGTCCTGTGGTTGTATACGCGGTGAGACTCAGTTGGATGAAAAACTAAGTTTACTTTTGCAAGCAGTTATCCATTTTGGTGATAGTTTCTTAGTCCATTGCTACCTCTCTAGCACCATGTCTGCCTGCATGCCACCATGCTTCCTGCCGTAATGAAAATGGACTAAACCTCTGAACTGTAAGCCAGCCCCAATGAAATGGTTTTTTTTTTGTAAGAGTTGTAGTGGTCACGGTGTCTCTTCACAGCAATAGAAACCCTAAGACAGGAGCTATGCCTAGTGAGAGGAAGTAAGTGACTGAGGCTCCATCTTTAAATGATCAAGAGATGCCCAGCCCCCCTCCTCCCTAACTACCATGGAGTGAGCATGCTCCTATCAGCATGTAGCTGTGCTTACCTCANGCCCAAGGCAGGGGTGCCCACCCATTGTGAACCCAAATTATGATCCAAAATAAATTTTTTCTTCAAAATTTATTTCTCTTCAGTGTTTTGTCACAGACCAAAAAAAAAAAAAAAAAAAAAAGTGAAAACATACTAAGTGAAATTTATGTACTTTTAAAACCAATAGGCTTTGCTAGCCACTNGAGAAGTACTCCATGNCCTTCCTTCCAAACATNTCCCTGGTCTTTCCTCTGTTATGAAAGTAATCACTAGAATGTGACATGGTCTGGAGACACGGCTCATTGTGTAAAATGCTTACCATGGAAGCATTAAGACCTGAATTTGGACTTTTGGCACCTACACATTTATAACTGTAGCACGGGGCTGAGACAGGCTTCTGAGCCAGTCAGTGTAGCCAGTCAGTGAGCTTTGTGTTCAAGGAAAAACTCCATTTCAAACAATAAGGGGGAGTGTATTGACCTTTAGTGTTCCCCACCCCTGTGTGTGTGTGTGTGTGTGTGTGTGTGTGTGTGTGTGTGTGTGTGAGGGGTTTTCATCTCAGGAGGGGAGTCAAGTCAGTCCTAGAACAAATGGCATTGCACTGCCCCTAAGAAAAGTTTAATAGCAAAACCCCCAAGTGCAAGCTGTTTCTGAGTAATTCGGCTGCACCCTAAGACAAAGAAAGCTCTGGTACAAATGAGAATGCAGGCATTCCGTGCAGTGTGTTGGGCTNCCAAACTTATGTGACTAAGTTCCCAAACTGGATGGATTAAAATAACAGAATTTTATTTTGTTACAGTTTTTGGATGCCAGAACTCCAAAATCCGTGCTCCCTGGTGGTGGTGGTGGTTGTTTGTGGTCTTGTCCAGCTGGATGTGTGTGTGTGTGTTCTTACCCAGAGCACAGAGGTATGTGTGTGTGTGGGGGGAGGTCGTGGTCTTGCCTGGCTTCGGGCACCTCAGGTACTCGCTGGCTAGCAGGTGCCTTACTCCAAGCTTCATTTTTCAATGTGGCACACCCCCACCCCCACACCCGACACACACCACTGCTTTTCTTTCTGTGTGTCCTCAGATGATCATTCCTGAGTGTTTCTATCACTATCTAAAGTCGCCCATTTATAAAAGGACGGATCATCTTGACGGTATCCCCTAGGATCACCTTGAATTTACATTTTTAGAACTGTACCTCTAGGGTATAATTCCAGTTCACAAACAACTATGTAAATTTTATCATGTCTGGCATCCAACAAAAAAAATTATCTTGCATGAAAACAAACAGAGATACACAATCCATGATAAACCAAAACGCCCATCATCAAATCTAGCCCTGAGTTGATGCATACTTTAAATTCCTGAAATGAGGAATTGTAATAGTTATGGTAAATGTATTTGAGATGTTCAAAGTCTGAAGTCAATACTTATCATATTAAGTAAATACAAGGAAGGTATTTTAAATGACTCAAATTGATATTTTAAAGATGAATATGATATCTGTGATGAAAAATGTCTGGCTTGATGGCAGGGGTATGTCAGAGAGCCGAGCTTGTGTCTAAAGTACATTCCTGATGGGGAAGAAAGGAAGGGAAANCATACAGAAAAATGGGCAAGTTTTTTATTTAAGGAAAAGCCCACANGATGCATGTGGCAAGATGTCAGAGAACTAAGAACCATGAGCAGAGAAACTACAGAGATTATAGTTATAAACTTATAGATTTCATAGGTTGAATAGGTCTCAAACATAACAGTCACAAAAATAATTATACTAAGATTTAATGATCAAATTGCTCAAAAACATGAATTCAGAAAAAAAATTGTAAGAGTCAGACAAGTACAAATGGTGAGGTCTATACCAAGGAACAAAGGATACAGAACACATCTTGTGAAGAATTACAAGACTAGATTACAATTACAAGAATTACAAGACTAGAACATTGAGGCCACAATGACATGTTCAAAATTTTTACTTAAAATGTGATGAACGTAAATATCTGGAGAATAAGAAAAGTCTCAAATTAATGACCTCACTTTGCAGTTTAAGAATCTAGAAAACATTTTANAATCAAAGAAACCCCAGGAGAGTGAGAACTAGAAATTAACAAAAGCAAAGCTGTTTGTCCTAAAAGAAAAAGTTCACAAATATCTAATCAGATTAACCTAGGGTGATAAAATATTTACAGGAGAAAACTGTCATGCTTGATACATAATGAATGACATCTCATTTTAAAAATGAAGACAAAGACCTTAAAACAGATAAGGATGGAAAAATAAGACCTCCTTTCCTGAGGACCAGCACAAGAAATCTTAAATAAAGCTGTTCAGACTGACTAGATGAGAACAAAGGAATTAAGAAGATTAAACTTGTAAATAANTCAGGTAAATTATGCAAGAGGTTGCAAAATTATCATTTAAACCCATCTGAAAGAATTTAGCTATTAAAAAATGCAGCTTTATGTTTATGACATGCATAAGCAACATATATTTATGCACGCACACACACAAACACAGNTTTAACAAAAATTCAGGAAAGAACAAATTGAAACGTATGATGGCAAGTGTCTTATGTTACATCTCTGAAGTGGTACATCTCTGAAGTGCTTGAAAACACAGAACACGGTGAGGTCAAAGTGTACAAAAAAACAGAACTGTGGTCATTAAGAGAATAAAGACTGTGTAACCAAATNANAACAAGTCTCAGATAAAGAAGACAAAGAAGAGAACCAGGGGAAAGAGAAGGAAGAGGAGGAAGAGGAGGAGAGGGAGGAGGAGGAAGCAAACAAAGAACAGATGAGGAGAATGTAAGTCAAAGAACAAGAGGGACTAGTTAAAACTAAACACGTTGTTATGTTAAATGTCATTGGTCTGAAAGTACAGAGGAGATGTTATAGGAGTTGTTCAAGTTGGACAGAAAAGCAAATGCATGTTATGATACATGTAGAATATATGCCAAAAAACATCTTAAATATTAATTGCAGATTGAACCTAAAATGATATAGAAAAAGAACGAACGTTAGTACTAATCCGAAGGAAACTCTGAGAGCTGTAGTACAACCAGACAAAGTGTTATTCACAGCAAATAATACCCTAAGGGACAATGAAGGGTATTTCGTGTGTTGAAGTTTCAATTATTCAAGAAGACACACCCATAATCTGAAGCAGAGTTGGCAAATGAAAGACGTCGGAAACTTGATAGAAACACAAGGAGAAAAACACACTTAGCTAAAGATTTTTTCCTTTTATTGAAAATAGATATTTTCCTCACAGCCTGATTATAGTTCTCCTCACCAATTTCTCCTAACTCCTCTCAACCTCTCCCTTCCATCAGGATCCACCCCCTTTTGTCTCTTATTAGAAAGCAAACAGGCATCTATGGGATAATAATAATAATAAAATATAATGTATTAAATTATAATGTAATATAATAAGATAAAACAAAAACTAACACTTCTGAATTGTACAAAACAAACAGAAGGAAAAGAGCCCAAGAGAAGGCACACAAAACAAAGACCTACTCATTTGCAAACTTAGGAATCCCATAAAAAAAAAACTCACTAAATGGAAAGCCATTATATATACACAAACACCTGTAGAGTAAAAAGAGAGAAGAAAAAAGTATAAATAAAAATAAAAGTGAAAAAATAATAAGTTTTTTTTAGAAGAGGAGCCTTGACATGGCTTTATGAGACAAAGAAACTCCAAAAATGCCACTGCCTGTTAACCATCTACGGCTGGGCATGCAGCCCTACCCTTAAGAGAGTAGTTTGTTTCCCAGTGAGACTCCCTAGGAAGAAACTAAATTTTCATTTGCAAGTGGTTGTCAATTAGAGATAGCTTCTGGTTCAGGGATGGGGACATGTGTCTACTTCTCCTTTNAGCTCTAGGTCCCCATCTGGTGCAGACCCTTGCAGGCCCTTGCAGGCTGCCTCAGTCTCTGCGAGTTCATGTGTGTATCAATCCTGTTTATTTAGAAGGTCTTGTTTTCTTGGTGTCCTCTATCCTCTCTGCCTTCTACACTCCTGCCTTCTCTTCTGCTGGGTTCCCTGAAGCCTGAAGGAAGGGATTTGATGGAAACATCCGTTTAGGGTCTCTTACTTTTTGCATAGTATCTGTGTTTGTTTCCATTTGCTGTAGAAGGAAGCATCTCTGATGATACCTGAGCAAGGCACTGATCTATGAGTATAGCAGAAAGTCATTAGGAATCATTTTATTGCTACTTTTTTTTCGGCTGTCTCTTATACACATCTAGATGTGTATAAGAGACAGGTATATATCTGTGAGTATAGCAGAAAGTCATTAGGAATCATTTTAATCTTATGTCCATTTAACAGAACAATAGTGTTTGATTCTCCCCTAGGGCCTATGACCTGCCCAGACAGAGATTCTTGGCCCTGTCTCTTATACACATCTAGATGTGTATAAGAAACAAGTGTGAGGTATGGGTTCCTTCTCATGGTAGCTGAAGATATTAATAATTCTCGATAATATATTGGAAACTAAAAAAAAAAAAATTAAGGAAGACACGAACAACATTTTTAGCCAACTTAATGGGATTGGTATAATACTCCATTGANAAGATAGAAATGCACATTCTTCTTAAGTATGTACAGAATTTACTAAGGCCATTATGAGTCATGAGACAAGCATCAGTACAATTAAAAGGACTCATGTCATGTGGTTGATAGTTATCTGATTACAACAAACTTAAACTTAATATTAATTGGTGATAGATATCTAGAATTAGCCCCCCTCCACCCACCAAGTTCTTATTCCACTTTCACATTGTTTTATTTTTACTCCATAACCTGGGTTTTTCCACATGGACATGGGTATGGATCCTTCCATTGGAGCATGAGTACTCACTGATAGTGTTATGTGAGAGACTTTCACTGGATAGACACAGCACACATACACATCTACTCATTCCAGTAAGGAAACCCATGACAGACCAAGATAATGATTGTACCAAAGTTCAACTTAATAAACCAATGAGTTTTTGTGGTGTTAAAGAAGTATGAGTGGTGTCTTCAGTCATAAGATACTACCGTCTAGTTATGGTAGAAGGGCAAACAAAGGCAATGGTGGTAACCTGTGTAATCTTGAAGGGCTGTGGTAATTTGTATGAGAACTGTCACCTACAGGCTCATGCATTTGANTACTTTGTCCTTATTTGGTGGTGTTATCCGGGAATGCAATGGAACCTTTAGGAAAAATAGCATTGCTGGACAAAGGACACCACTGTGGGTAGGTTTTCAGGGTTGATAGCCTCACTCCACTTCCTGGTAATTTTCTCTGCTTCCTGTGGGTGGTTGAGATGTGATCTCTCAGCNTCCTGTTTNCACTGCCAGTGCTTTGTGACTGCCTGTTGACATGTCATCCTTGACACTACTGACTCTAGCCCTCTGGGACCANAAGGCAAAATGGTTCCTGTTGTTACCTTTGGTCATAGTATTGTATTTCAGCAATAGAAAACTAACNATACAAGGACTCCAGTCCCTGTGGCCAGCAANGCNTAGGGAGTCTTCTCACACTTAGCACTTGGGTGTTGGTTTAAAAACCCATGGCNTCTGTGATTGGCATTTCCTTTGAGCTAGGTATTGACCCCTGAGAAGCCCGTTTCCTTCNTTTGCAAAACGAAGTTATCTCAACATTTACCAACAATCATATAACACTCATACAATGAANATCCATTGCATGCGGTAAGCACTTAAAAATACAAGTGGTTGTGGATAGAAATATAAACATTTATCCTGCTGTCTCTTGAGAATCTTGGACATATTCTAATGAGNNTCTTTGACTTTTTATCTTATAAAAAGGTTATAAAACTAGATAGAAAGATTTTGGTGGGGNANTAATGTTTTTCTTGTAAATGTTTTAGTATATGGTGTCTCAGAAATCCTGAGTGCTACCATATATGTTTTCTCACTAAATGAAATTAAGGAATGAGTAAAATATTATTTCTTTTTACATTTGGAGAAATTAACTCAGCTATGTGAAGTAACTTTGCGTCCATATAATCTGTGTATTACTTAACTTTTTGCTGCTGTGACTAGATAACTGTCAATAAAAACCATTTAAAAGCAGAAGGATTTCTTTTGGCCCATAGTTTTACAAGGCTGAGTTCATNCTTGCTTAGCTCTATATGTTTGTGTAGAATCAGTATGACAAAAGCACATGGCAGATGCTGATCTTCACTTCTTCATAGATAAAGAAGCAGAGAGAGACACGAAGGACCAGTGACAAGATACTNTCAATGATGTGCCCTCCTTCACCTACTTTCTTCAGCTGCATCCAATCTCTGAAGTTTCCCAGAACCTCCCCAAATAACACCATCAGCTGGAGACCAAGCATTCAAAGCATGTGCCTATATGGAGTATCACATATCTAGACCACCCTGTGTGTAGTGACCCATATGTAGGACTGTGGAATTATAACCATGTGCTCTACCTTGTCTGGGGATGAGACACTCCGCATTACTATAACACACATGCAGAGAAGCAAGGTGTCATACAGAGGCACAGATGTGGTCAGAAGNGTCTAGCCAACTTTCTTTTACCAGTTCTGGTATTTCTGTTGCACTCCTCTTTATTTTACCTAGAACACATATCCTGACACCCAGACAATACACTTACTGACGAACTTCACCAGAGCCACAGCCAGGAACATTCACAGCAGGCAGATACTTCATAAAGTCTGGCCAGCAGACCTGGGCATATTTTCCATGTGATAAATTTTTCAATGAATGCTGTAGCAAGGGGGACTTAACTTTCTCTTAACAGTCACTGTTTGTCAGGCCATTCTTTTCTCCATGGAACTAAGTTGTGATTCACTTGTAGTGAAGTACAAATTAAGCAAAAACAAACCACTTGAAATAGGACACAGACTAAAGAAAACACACTTAACTGCTCTAATCAGGGACGCCACTGGCTGCAAGAAGATGCCTTAAATGAGTTGCTGTCTGGCAGACCACAGCCTGTGGCAGACAAATAGAAAACAATGAGGTCACACAGAAGTACTTCATTATCCAGAACTCAAAAGTAGAAGCCTGACAACATGGGTTGCTGTGATATCAAGAAGAACTGGGCTGGAAGTCCAGACATGTGGGGTCCATTTCTAGTCTCATTGCCAGCCAGATACACAGTTTCACTCCATTGACCCCAATTTCTGTGTTTACGAACACATAAAGAAGAGATAATTTTATATGATGCCTATAGTCTTTTCCAGACTGGCAGTCAATCAATATATATTTACTTAACACCTACTAAGTGCCAGTAACTTTCTTATGTGCTAGGAACACATCAGCAAATAAAACTGACTTGATTCCTCTTTATTTCAACACAATGAAAAAAATCCAAGGAGTAGCCTTTCCTGGGAAGTNGAAGGACCTCAGACACCATGGTGAGGAGTAAGAGTGCCCAGGAGCTGTCCTGCTGTGCCCNCGGANGGTTGCATATTTAGTTAAAATCATAACTTCACTGACCCTTCCCACCATATGCTGTTAATTATATCTTGCTGGAGTGACAGCCATCATATCTTGGTTATTCCCCTTGTCTCCATTCTGAGGCCATTTGTATCACCATGAAAGTTTCACTGCGTTTATTAACCACATTTCAGGGCAGGCCCCATGCCCAGGAGTAGTTGCCCAACTCAAAAGAACTCTTTGCTTTTGTTTTTGGTGGGCTTTTTGTTTGTTTTGTTTTGGCATTATTTTGTCTTATTGTTTTGTTTGTTTGTTACTTGTTATTGTTTGTTTTGAGAGCAAGAGAGAGACTATGACCATGACCTTGGGTGGATAGGGAGGTGGGGAGGAGCTGGAGGAGGTNGAGAGGGGGAACATGATTAAAATATATTGGTTGTGAAAAGCTTTAAATTAAAAAAAATATTGCTCTTAGCCTTCCAGGGAGCTGTCAGTATCATTCATCTTTCAAAATTTTTTTTCCCTGTATCACACAATGTCTTAAGATGGCACTATCTTTCTTGTCTGAAATGACCTTTCCTATATTTGTGTTCTACATTTGAGCAGGATCAAATTCCTTATCTCAAAGGCTATAAACAAAGAAGCCACAGTCTGACTGAGCAGCAGCACATTGGGACCCTCAGGAAGCAAAGATGTCCTTATTTGCCTTAGTTCTGTGTGAGCCAGGACCTGTTGAGNAGTGAGTGGACGTGACTGAGCACACTGCAAGCAGATCCTTCCTTCACCGTTGCAAATNGCAGTACTCCACACAACAAATTCTCAGNGCGTACCAGTGGATTGNTGCTTAAGCCACAAACNTTGTTAGATATGCAAATTCTTAAAGCTCAGGGATACTTTGGAGGATGGGGACTAGGGAGAGATCTGGCTTCTTCAGAATTCTTACACATACTAAAGTAGCATGTCCAAATCATTACTAGACGATACTTTATAGACTCTGAGGAGAGACTGACTCATTGTGCATGTAATAAAAATGTGGTTATTTAACCAATGCCAAAACACTTGGGCTTAGGCGCTCCACTTCTTGATAAAATCCTAAAACAAAGCCAGTGTAGAGNCAAAATGGAAGCAAAGGCCAAGGATTCAAAGCTGTCCTGTTTATCACAGCTCCATCTGTAATCNTTTGCTCCACTCCCAGTGACAAGCAACAAAAACAAACACTTTCTGATGGTTTACAGAATGATTCTTGACTCCTTGCTGTGCTGTGGGCAAAGCTATGGAGGTGTGTGTGTAATCCCTGCAGATAATACTCTTTAGTTTACGGTGACGTCATGCTATCAATCTTTTATCGCTAGTTAGACGCTTTAGTCTTTTAACTAGTATTTATCCTGGCTCTGCTTTGTGGAATACTATCCTTAACTACTGTGACGTTACAGCAACTATTCTAAAGCACCATCTTTCAGTTCAAATTTTCAGCAGTGTCNTGGAGAAATCTACTCTAGATGTGCAATTGTGCCGTCAGGAGTAAACGGCAGCTGTTGTCAAACCAAACATACTCTAACCTACTTTTTCTGGGCTTTGGAGGCTTCCTGGAGGCATTGCAGTGTTGGCTGAGGCTGGTTCATCAGGGTAAAGGTNCGAGAAGACCTGGACTGGGAATGAGTAACCAGACAAGCTTTAGGAACTGTGGTTCTGTGGGCTTAGGCCTATGGTGGTGGTACGAGTGCCGCCATTGGCTGGAAGGTGTTTAGTCTGGATGTCACATGTGGGGCCCCACAGAGATTCCAGCCTGTGGCTTTGTTTTCATCTTGACTCAGGTAAGAGANTCCAAGCTTGTTTATCCCCTGCAAGGCTGCATAATAGGATGTTTCNGCCAAAGGTGTGGTTTCCAGGTGTCTTATACTTCAAGGCCTATTTACAGGATGCTTTGCNTAAGGCGTAGTCACCAGATGTCTTAAGTACTAAGGAGGTGGTTACACTTGACTGTACTTTGTACTTGGAACTGTGATGTCCTTCAAAGGGGGAGGTCTTTTTGCCCCCCCTTGCTTTGGGTATTTAAAGGCTGTGAGTAATAAAACTCAAGTCAGCAGTATTGACACAGAACCCTCTGGAAGCTATCTTGTGTCTCTGTCTTTTTCTTTATCTATGTCTATATTTCAGAGCTATCATTCCCAATTCCACACTCTGCCCTTCAGATCCATACAACAGGTTG
>LZPO01076114.1:89220-105720 GCA_001675575.1 Neotoma lepida
GTAGTCCAAGGATCAAGAGCATCACCATCACCTTCGCACAGGATTCTTCAACCTAAGCACCATTACATGTTGGAACACATACATTTTTATCATGTGATGCTGGCCAGATGGGATGGCTCAACAAAACAGGGTGTGAATCAAAGTTTAAAATTCGGACAGAAGATATATTATTTNTCTTAAAAATATGTACTTATTTATTTGTTTTACAAGGCTAGAGTTTGAACTTTGGGTCTCAGAAGTGCTNGGGAACTTCTCTATGACTCAACTATAGCTTGTCTGGCAGATATCTTTTAATATTAGTGTGTCCCATGAAATCTTTGGGACTGATTTAAAAGAGAAAAGTTGTTCATCATTTATCTGAAATTCANATTTAGCTGAATATCATATTTTTTCATTTTTGATTTGTTTTTCCTGTTGAATTTGATAATATTAGCCCTAATCAGCTTGGATGGTTAGCAGCATCCTGGACCTGTGACCACTAAACACAGGAACTGACTCCACCTCCAGCCTGATGATGGAAAATGTCTTGAGATCCTTCCAAATGTCCCTTGGGAGGCCGACTTGCCTCTTGTTGTGGAGCTCCACCCCAAGTCTACAGAATCAAAACCTTTTATAGGACAAGATTTAGCAATCTTTTAACAAGCCGTGCAGCTCATTCTGAGGCAGCTGAGGTTTCAGAATACTGGTCTTTCCGGTCTCCCAGCCAGGGCATCTCAGAGGAGCAGATGTTAGTGAGCAGGAGGTTCACTGCTTAGCAGAGTCTGGAGCCTTTGTTGTTCAGTGTCAAAGCAGCAACTAAAGGTCTAGCCAAGAACAGTTTAATCAGAATTTCACAGGGAGGAGAAAAGGAGAACTAAGAGGAAACCAGGAATCCAAAGATTCACTAAAAGAATTTTTAGTAAACACACCTCATGACCCTCATGCACACAGATGTCTGGTATCACGGATTGGCATTAACTCTCCAAACTTACTTGATTCCTGTTACCTAGACCCTAAGTTCCAGTCTCATCTTCACAAAACACATTTCTGATGACAAATTGGCNCCTGCTGTAGAACTACCTTCAGCACTGTTGCTCCACTCTGGTAGCATAGCTGAACCATCTGGGGAGCTCTTCAAAACTACCAATCCCCAATCCCCACCCAAGAAATTAAATGAGAATCTCTAAGGGTGGTATTTCTGTGAGTCTCAGATGACTCTTACACACAAACAGGCTTGGAAACCACAAGCCTTTGGGGGAAATATGTTAGTCTTTTCAATGGCAACATTCCAATCGCTTTAGCAGTTTTATTTCTCATTATAAATTATAAAATTAATACTCTGGCTTATATTTCATGCTTTCTGTGTTTCTTAAATCCATTCTGGGATCTCGACCAAACTGTAGTTCTCAAGCCCATGGCCAAATATCAGGTCTCAGGGTGCAGGGGCTTAGCTGACATAGCCCTGTCACCTGCCCCACCTGCTAACCTTTCCTCTTTCTTCCTTGCTGTCTCCTGAACCTCCCTCAAGCTTCAACTACTTTTTAGAGCTTTGTTCTGAAGAACCAGCCTGCCTCCATCTTAGGCTTAAAGCCACCTTACGGTAATGACAAATTAGGTTCATTCCTGTTTATGATTAAAACTCTGGTTCTCAAGGGTTGGACGATGCTCTACCTATCACCTTAACTACAAATGGTTCTGTGCTGCCTGTTCTGGGAAGTGTAATCATGTCTTTGTTTCAAAAAGTTGTTTATAACCATATTGCAACCCTACCTTTGTTTCAAAAACTCATACGACATCTACAACTACCTTGTTATGACTACTTGTTGTTTTGCCCACCTTGCAACCACGTCTTTGTTTCAAGTGGCCATTAGGACTAATTTCTTATGTTTATATTCTGCTCCTGTAACCCCAGCTATTTTGCCCACCTACTCCCCCACTTGGAAACTCCCTACCCCTGAGCAGTAAAAATCTTGTGGTCCTCACATCTATTGCTCACCTCTTGAACTCAGCATTAGCGGGGAGGCAGCCTGTGTACAGGAACAAAAAAACCTTGCTTTAGTTAATTGCTTGCTTTAATTAATTTAGCTATGTTGATTTGGGTCAGTGGTCTTTCTCCTCTCAACTTTGGGATTAACAGTATGACAAAGAAATAGCTGCAAATTTTAGTTTTCAATATAGAGGCACTTTGATGGTCAGCTACTCAGCCCTCAGATATGACTACAATTTCTAAGAAACATGGAAGGCAGCAGAACAAATTAAGCATCCACAGGGAAGAATTTTGACTAAGCTGAAAGGCAGACAATAATATAACTGGCCTGTCTCTGGAATGAATCACTGTCATGAAAACAAAAAATGACACAGAGATATTGGTATGACAATGAAAGAAAGGACATTTTTGCTTAAATTTAAAAGACATGAATAAGAAGCAATATGTAGTCTTCTGTTAGATCCCAGTGGGGTAAATCAACTATAAATTACATTTTTACAGCAACAGGGGNACTTTGAGTATGCTCTGNGTATTAGATAATACTAAGGAACTATTCTTTTTTGTTTGGTTGGTCTTTGTTTGTTTGTTTTTGTTTTTTGAGACAGGGTTTCTCTGCATAACAGCCCTAGCTGTCTTGGGACTAGCTCTGTAGATCAGGCTGGCCTTGAACTCACAGTGATCAGCCTGCCACTGCCATCCGAGTGCTGAGATTAAAGGCGTGCGCCACCACTGCCTGACTTCTAAGAGCTATTCTTAATGATGTGATGAGTGGTGATGCACTGGGATTGCATAAGGAATTATACTTGCTTTATAGAAAGGCATAGAGAGGATAAAATACCAATCTGTCTGAAATTTATTTTAAATTACTTGAGTCAGAAACAGATTAAGCAAATATAGCAAAATATTAACAAGAATTCAACCTAGATGTGGATGTAACTCTTTGCTACACTGTTTTGTCTTTTTCAATTAAAATTTTTCATAATACNATCTGAAGTAATAAAAAGGAAAAAATAGAAAGAGAGAAATTACTTAAAGCAATGGTTTTCAACCTGTGGTTTGTAACCCCATTTGGGGGTCGAATGATCCTTTCATAGGGGTTGCCTAAGACCCTCAGAAAACATAGATATTTATTTACATTATGATTCACAAGAGTAGCAAAATTACAGTTATGAAATAGCAAAAAATATATTAAAAGTTCACAGCATTAGGAAGGGTGAGAACCATTGACTTAAATGAACAGAAAGACAGCGGAGAATGCTCTACAGTGGCCATGAGTCTGTCTCTGGTCCTAGTGGTGACTACTCCCCTCTGTAAGCCCCATTTGTCCTTTGTCAAATGAACAGTTCAACCAAGTTCACTCCTCTGCAGTCTCAATGAGACTGTGCTCATTACAACTGTGTAAGAAGCTAGGGCAGTAGCTAGCAATTCTAAACGCACAAGATTTGAGTCACCTTTTAGTTATAGTAGTTGTGCCTGGGAACTACCTTTCTTTTCAAATAATGACTACTTTGCTATTACATTGTGAGGATTTTAGGGGATTGGAGTCTTCAAACCAAAAACAAGAAAGCCTGTGGAGAAAATTTTTATGTGAAATTCTTTGAAGCAGGGAACATTCAGGGGCAATCATGTTTAAAATGTGTAAAACCTAATGCTTTTTTTTTTTTTATTCCAGACTAGACTAGGCGAAGAAGGATAAAACCCCAATAGTACCATTGTGCTCTATCAGGGGACAGGGAACAGGCTGTCCTGAGTTCTCTAGGTCTAAGCTGCTTCTCCAAGTGGGTAAGCACTCTGTAAAATATGTTAATACCATTCATTTGAGCAAATTCCTACTGAGCACCTCCTGAGCGCCTGCACTGGATTCGTGCAAAATAAATATTGCTGAGTTTCCATCATGAGTCAGGCACTTTGCTTAAGTTAATTCTTAAAGTTAGCATACAGAGTGATGGGTTTCACTTTTCATATATACAGGTCATCCTTTTTTCTTCTTATCATGCCCCCTACCATCTCCTCCACCTCCCCTCCCCCATCCTGCTGCTCTCTTTCCTCCAAACTACGTTGTCTTTCCTTCCCTTTCCATGTCCTATGCATTCCATTACTTTGTGTTTTCTTATTCCCTCTTTCCTTAAGGTCTCTCATCTCCTTTTGTGTCCTCTTTCTACTTTTATAGNAATATGGAACATTTCATGTTCAATGTTACCGTTGACCAAATAGAAACCGGTTCCCTTAGAGCAGACATTCTACAAAGGAGGGTCGGTCTATAAACATGTGGAGAAATAAAACAGAAGCACATCAGCTGTGCTGATCTCTTATCTGAAAAAAAGATTAGAGAAAGGAGAAAGAGACAGAGGCAATATTCCTAAAGATTGGTCACTGAAAACATCTTTAAGAAGGCAATATTTTAGCGGACTAAGGAATTTGGTAGAGATGTGCTGATACTTTCTCTCTAGAGATATTGTTTACTGTGTAGTAAGCCTGTGGGGGGGTGGGGAGACAGACAGACAGACAGACAGACACACACACATACACACACACAACACACACACACACAGAGAGAGAGAGAGAGAGAGAGAGAGAGAGAGAGAGAGAGAATGAAGGTATTTCTGGGGGTTAAACCCAGTCTTGCACATGCTAGGCAGGCAGGCTCCCTACCATCAAGTTATCCCTGCAGCTGGATTTCTATTTTTATTAGTGAGTTTAAGTCTTACTGTGTAGGGAGGGAGTGAAGTCCTGAATGAACGTGTATTACTGTTGGCCTGGGCAGAGCCCTGTCAGGAGANACAATGCCTCAGACCCATGGGAATGGCAAAGACTTCTCCCCAGGGTTAGGTTTAGAGGGACAGCAAAGCCTTTCTCTATTTCTTTCTCTGTTCCTTTTCTCTGTGCAAATGTTGACAGTGTGTATAGAAACTTTCTATCATGACTTTTTCCTCTCAGATGTTTACGGCATGAAAACTGTTCCTCTAAGACAGTTCCTACCCAAATTACTGAAACCTGCCTCCTCATTCAGCTTATTGAGAGCCCTACCTCCTTGTTTATCAGTATGTAAGAACCCTGTCTCCTTGTTCAGCTGTGTGCAATGGCTGTTCAACCGTATGTAATGTACATGCTGCAGCTTTTCCATATAGAGCCCAGGGCATCCGATCCCAGCTTTTTCTGTGTCTGTGTGTCCATGTGCTTGTCATTTCTTCATTCTCTCCATACCCCTGTCAGGTCAATCCATGACCCATGCAGAGTGTCATCACCACACTGTTATTATGGGGTGTGACTGTTCTTTGTTTCTATATTATCAATAAGGGAACAAGCTCAGAGACAGAAATGCAATCAGCAGATTTGACAGAGCTTTCCTCTCACGCCTTATTATTACCTAACAATCTAGGGCAGTAGCATATTCCAGAAAGGAGTAGACATAACAGGCTTAGCAGAGAAATGAGCTGGGTGCGTTTAAGAGGCCAATGGAAGGCAAGTCTGGCCTTTCCAGGACAGTAGAGGGAGAAGCAGGCTGGACGCTTGATTCTACCGAGCTCTGTGTCATCTAGTTCTTTAAGAACATGCTGACTGCTCTCCAGAAGATAGNTAGGCTATAAGGATAAAGGTGAGGTACAGAAAACCACTCAGGATGTCACTGTCAAAGATTAGCAAGAAGTCCTAGTGACTGAGTTAGGTTATAGCTGTGCGATGTGGAACATTGTGGGCTTAGGGACTGAGTTAGGTTATAGCAGTACCATGTGGAGCATTGTGGGCTTAGAGACTGAGTTAGGTTATAGCAGTACCACGTGGAGCATTGTGGGCTTAGGGACTGAGTTAGGGTATAGTAGTGCGATGGTGGAACATTGTGGGCTTAGGGCTTAATCTTAAAGGAGGAGACAGTAGAGTTTTTGGCTGTGCTGCACATAGGATGTGAGGGTAGGAGAGGAGTCAAGTGGAGCCCCTGGAAGCTCCTCTAAGCACAGCGTTTATGCACACAGCATTTGCTGAGCTCAGGAAGTCCTGAAAAGAGACAGTTTTTGAAGATGGGGAGGGGAGGGAATAATTAATCATTCTCTTTCAGCTATGCAAATTTAAATCTACTGTTAGATATCAGAGAGTGGATTTTGAGTTTACAAAAACTTAACTTGATTTACTATAGGCAAAGGCAAAAAGAATTTATAAGTTTAACTGATATGTAAAATTTTTACATGTTAATGCTTACATCAGGTTAAAACTATCTCTACAAACATTTTATCACTTCACTATGATAAAAACACTAAAATTCCTCTCAGTCTTTTTACTTAAAAAAATCATATACGAATTTTTTATTTATATCATTTCTACCCATCCTTTTCTTTTCTGAGCTCTTCACTATTCTTGCATTCCCCCAATCCCTCTCAAATTCATAATCCCTTCTTTATTATTTCACACACACACACACACACACACACACACACACACACACACGGCTTACTGAAACCATTCAGTGTTGTTCATGTTTAACTCTGTTTAGGACTGGCCACTTAGGGTTGGATAATCCATCAGGGAGATTGCATGGAGAAAACTGATCCTTCTTCTTTAAGCAGCCATTGGTTGCTTGCAGCTCTCTGGGTGGGAGAGCTTATGAAATTTCCCCCATCCACACTGGCNTATCAGTTGGTATTGTCGTTATTCAGTTCTTATGTATGTAACCACACNGATGCAGCTTCCCTGTTATGTCTTGAAGGTACTGTCCAGCAGCTAGTGTTCTGGACATCTGGTGCTTTCAATCTGTCTTGAGTCTTAGGTATAGGGGTTGTCAGTAGATGAATCAGTCGTTGCCATGAAGTCAAGATGGAAAACTGGGAGGGCAGAGGAGGAAAAGAGTAGAGAGAGAGGGAGGAAAAGGAGACATTTAATGCTAAAGATGTTTTAAAAAGCAATAGGGAAACATTTTAATAAGTTTTCTTTAAAATACATAGCAATGGGTACGGTGGCTCACACCTTTAATCCCAGCACTAGGGAGGCAGAGGTAGGTGAATCTCTGTGAGTTTGAGGCCAGCCTGGTCTGCAGAGCAAGCTCCAGGTCAGCCAGAACTGTTACACAGAGAAACCCTGTCTCAACACCCCCTAGTACATATGCATAATATATATATATATATAATACATATATAATATCTATCTATCTATCTATCTATCTATCTATCTATCTATCTATCTATCTATCGAGAGAGCTGTGCCATACAAAGCAATAATATTCCCTCCTCCCTCCCTAAAAGCCATAGACTATCTAATAAAATCCCCAGTACCAAGCATAGGAAACCTTCCTTCAATTTGTTAGTCAATAGAGTCCAAGAGACTCATCAAACAATATAGTCTATTGCCATTGTCCTTGACTGAATCTCAGAATTTGAAGGAAAGACTGTATTGCCTAAGACAATGCATATTTCTGACATAGGACTTTGGAAAATCGAGGTGCAGAAGACATCCTCCCTGAGCACTAACTGTCACAGACACTGTGCAAACTTCCAATGGAAAAAAGGGCCAAAGAACCACAGCANGGACAGGCCCAGCAAGATATCCCCAATGGTGCAGTAGTGGTGCCTTTATATAGGGGTAACCAACATCTGTTTCCTTGGACTTACGGACCATCAGTAGAGAGAATTAATGTCTGGTACTGTGAAACTAGCTAACTACCAGTAACTAGAAGGAGAATCCACCCTAGAGGAGAATCTACTATTGCCATTTTCCTGATTAATGTCTAAATACATTTAAGTACTTAGCCTTATGCCCNTAGATAAGAGTAACTCTTACTCCTCATCAAAGAAACTTCTTTTGCAATAATGGAGAGCCACAGCTTGTCTTCTAGATTAAGAAAAAACAAACAAAAACAAATAAATAAATTGTGTGTGNGGGTCTCTGCAGGTGTCATACAGGGAAGCGAACCCCATGAAGAGATAAGAATGAAAACCCAGGACAGGTTGACTTCGTCAACTTGGATCAGACTTCGTGAAATCTAATAACAGGTGATTTATCCCTAATGTATTTAAGCTCAGTATAATTTGGAAAAAGTCTTCTAGTGTAATACATTGAAACTTGGCTCAGGATACATGTCATTTCCTCCAAGGAGATGGGTTCTAGAGATAGGCTACCTGTAGAAGTTGAAGGGCCTAAGGAAGGAGCTGGTCTGGTCTCTGTCATACAGATAGCGTAGAGGTCATTTGGGCTGTTAGCCACCTCTGGTCCTGGTTGTGGGAGCTTGCAGGGAGTCTATGGCCATAAGATTAATTTAGATTGCTAGCCACCTCCTGTCTTGGTTGTAAGAACTTGATATGGCCTGGCCTAATAGATAACACAGATCACCAGGCTGGTAGTCACTTCTAATTCTCTGCTTCCTGAATAAAAGAGTTGTGTGTGCTTAACACTCTGGTTTAGCTGGAGATCTGTGGGTAGAAGGACCTTTGTGCTACGCTCACAAAAATAAACAACACAAACAAACCCTATTTCCTTTATTTACAGGCACCCAATTATATATTAACACACACCAGAATTTTAAATCTGTCTTTCCCCCAGTCTCCCCAGCCTGTGATAAACATCATTTTAAATCTTGACTTTTGGGCTACAGAGATGGCCCAGCAGCTAAGGGTATACACCGTTCCTGCAGAAGACTTGAGTTGGTTCTCAGCACCCATGTTAGGCAGTTCACAACCACCTGTAACTCCAGTTTCAGGGGGTTCAGATATAACTCTTCTGAATTCCACGAGTGTGGGGGCCCACAGAGGTTTCCTAGTGAGGTCTGAGCTTGCTTTACCCAGCAGGGCTGCAAAACGGGATGGATTGACCACGTGCGTGGTTACCAGGTGTTTGGAAGGGTCTGCACTTGGCTGTGCTAGCGGAGATCTTTTGCCCCGCCCCTTGGCATTCCTGTAAAAAGCCCTTTTGAAGAGACAGAAGGGGCTGGTGGATATCGATCCAGGTCCTCCCAAAGCTATCCTGTGTTTCTGTCTGTCTTCTCCACACTATCTTTCTATCTAAATATTTCTTATCCCTCTCTCCTTAAGAGTACCCTGGAAAAAAGTGGGAGCACGTGGACACTGTACTCATGTTCACATAATCACACACACACACACACACACACACACACACACACACACACACACGCACACACACACACACATAATTTAAGATAGTAAAAATAAGCCTTTAATCCTTGACTTCTGTGAGATCCCACTTTGATAAGCATCATTTCATGAAATAGATTTAGGAAACTAAACAAAGCATATGTGGTCAAAATTCATCAGTGTCAATTCAAAGTTTGAGGCAGGTGTCCCTGGGATATGTGTTTTGTTTTGACTGCAAAATGTTTTTAAAAATACACGTAAGAGTATTTCTAGTTTATTTTAAAAGAGAGGTACTTTTGAGCCAACATTCCATGCTTGCATCTATTTTTTCTAGAAACTTAACTGTTCCCTACTGTATTGCCCCATGCCCACCCACCCCAAACTCTCTGCTGGGACTTTCCCAAGTATTTCAGTTCACAATACTTGCCAGCAGTTCTGTGACCACTTATGACTGCTTGATGGTTTCCTGCCATTTTGCTTTTCTGACGTTCAGTTTCTCAGCCACAGAAGGTGGACTGTGGTTAACTCACAGGATTCTTTTGAGAGTCATGTTGGGCATTGCACTACTTCTTATGTTCTGATGAGCTATGAAAGTGTGTGGTCTTCCCTCTCAAAACCAAAGGCTCAGATTATCAATTTGAAACTGCACAGTAAAAGCTAGAAATACCTAAATACAATGACTTAGATGTTTGAAAATATGTTAATTAATTTTAAAATACATCCAATTAAAATAAAATAAAATTTGAAAAGGAATTTAATGCCACAAATGGAATAGGAATTGTCTAAGAGGTGATATAGGAATAAAATATTGAGAATTCAGAACAGTTGGGTGACATAAACTTAAACGTCTAAATAGAAGACTCTCTGGGCAGAGAATTTAGTCACTAATCATACATTCTTGTCCCAGACTCACAATTTATTCTTTTCGTTGTAAACGTGAATGGTGAGGTTAGGAATCAGTATCTGCATGATTTCCATACACAAGTTCACTTAGAAGACAGGCCTACAAGGCAGNTACTACCCTCCCCTTTCACAGCAGAGGGAATTCAGACTAGCTTAGTGTCTTCCTAGTTACACAGCTAGCAACTGTGAGGAGTTACTTCATTTCCAAATTTCCTGAAAGAAATCATAAAAATCCAAAACTTTGTTTTGTATTTTCAAAAATGCTGTGGTGACATAAATAATCTATTTTAAAAAATCCANTAAGAACTTATAACAATTTAGATGTACCCATCTAATTTTTAAACAAATTTCATGTGCATGAGTATTTTACCTACATGTACGTATTACATTATGTATGTACAGTGCTGTGGAGACAGAGGAGACCATTAGATTCCCCAGAACTGGTTGTGAGCCACNCTGTGGGTACTGNGAATCAAATNGGGGTCCTCTGGAAGATTAGCCAGTGCTCTTAATCACTGAGCTATCTCTCCAGCCCCCTGATTTATTTATTTTTATTTTATCTTTTGCCTGTGTATATGTCTGTGTGAAGGTGTCAAATCCCTTGGAGCTGGAGTTACAGACAGTTGTGAGCTGCCATGTGGGTGCTGGAAATTGAACCTGGGTCCTTTGGAAGAGCAGTCAGTGCTCTTAACAACAGATCCATCTCTCCACTCCACCTCCAATCTGATTTTTTTTTAATTTTTTTTATTTTGGAAATTATAAAGTAAGTCATCAAGTTTAGTAATCTGTAAAAAATAATTGCAAGTACTCAAATCATTCAGTAAAAAACTTTGACTATTAGCATATGCATGTATCTGACATGTACATGCCAAAGCACTTCTCAGGTGTCTCTGGCTNATGTCTATGACATAGAGTTACAAAATCAGGCACACCATGTGTGTTTATTATTGAAAAGGACCCCAAAATATATTGGTAATAACTAGACCCACTTTGTTCAACCTCCCCATCATTCCTGTAATGCTAATACGTCCCTCATCAATACCAGTACCCAGTGCTGGATGGCAAACTGTGTGAGCTCTAACAGTGCTCTGACAACAGTGTGAACAGCAGTGAACTCTGACAGGCCAGTGTCTCTCTCTTGTTCTTATTTTATCCATCTAAAAAATGAGATGATGAGTGAACTAGATGGTCTCCATGGCTCTACCATACTGGAATTTCGTNAAATCTCTGTTAAATGTAAAATAAACTCTTTAATTGTTAATAACANAGTATTTATTGAATTTCAAGTTGAAAATGAAAGAGTCTGTCAGAGTTTCCCATAGAACTAGNATGTCAAAAATGAGAAATGACTTGATCATTCTTATTCTTGAGGTTTGTGTGGCTTATGCCTGCGCACAGGCCTTATGTACATTAATAACTCCCTAGGGCCCCACTCCATTTGCTGAAATGAATGCTAATCAGAGACTCTGGCTGTGCAAGGTGAGCCTTGTCTGATTACATCAGCAGGGTTGGCTGGGATGCTCCATTCAGTTCAGAGTAGTTATTCAACAGTTCAGTGACACAGAGAGGTCGTGGACTTCAAAGAGAAAGCTGAATGCAGAGGTGAAGTCCATGAAGAATGACCCAGTTAATGATTACATTTCATAATTTCATGGTATGTTGATTCTCCCAGATACGGAGTCAGCCTAACTCTTAAAAGTTTGGCTGGGGATTCAGGAGCCTTCACTTTAGTGTGCCTTCCTCATTTCTCTGTCCATTTCAACAANTGTCTTTACATTCTAAAATGCAAGATAGTTTAGTGTGAAAATAATCCTTCTCCTGATGTGGCATATTGTTCAATGAATTTCAAAGTTCTTTTTACATCTATGATTNCATTTCTTTATTTCTCTTGAGTGGTGAGATACGCAGGGCATACCAGGACATTAGCAAGGAAGGAAGAACTTGACCTCCATCAATTACATGGCTGCTAGGTTCCACATAACATCATCCAATGCTCTTCCTACCATGATCTATCAGTCAGACAACAGAGAAAACCTTTTTAAAAATTGGCACCATTCTTCCTCTTTTAAATATGTGTGTGTGTGTGTTATATGTGAATGCATGTTTTGTGTGTATGTACTCATCTGCATGGGGATGCATGTATACTTGTGTGCTTGTGGAGGTGAGAGATTGACTTCAAGTGTCCCCTTCTATCATTTCCCTTATCTTTTGAGACACTGTTTCTCACTGAACCCAGAAATCATGATTCAGCTGGACTAGCTGGCTACCAAGCCCTGGGAATCCACTCACCTCCAATGTCTCCGTCTCCCCATCCCACTAGTGCAANNGTTACAGATGTGCACAACACATGGGTTTTATGTGAGTGTTGGAGATAGCATTTTAGACCCCCATGCTTGTGTGTCATGTACTTTGCTGATCGAACCTTGGTCCAACATGGCACCCTTTGATTTCTGCTCTTCACCTATGAACTTCATGACATTCAATGGCAGCAGTTGTTGTTTTTGTTCTTTTTTGGGGGACCACCAGCCAGCTACCACATAAGTCACACATGGAGGCTTATTCTAACTTATGAATGNCCAGCCTTAGGTTGGCTTAGTTTCTAGCCAGCTTTCCTTATCTTAACTTATCCCATCTACCTTTTGCCTCTGGGCTTTTCCTATTCTGTTACTTCTGTGATTCTTATTCTTATTCCATGGCTTGCTGGTTATGTAACTGGGTGGCTGGCCCCTGATGTCCTCCCCTTCTCTTTCCTCCCAGATCTCTCCCTCTATTCTCTCTGCCTACCAGCCCTGCCTATCCTTTCTCCTGCCTTGCTATTGGCCAGTTCTTTATTAGACCGTCAGNTGTTCTACACAGGCACAGTAACGCAGCTTCACAGAATTAAACAAATGCAACACAAACAAAAATAACACACCTTAAAAGAATATTCTACTACAAGCAGTTTCTTGAATTCTTGTGCTATCCTTCATGTAGGTAATTGTGTTAGTTTTCATCTAGTTTCTCTTTGCATGTCGTATGTTTTGCCAACAGTGTTCTACAGGATAGTGTACATGTCATGGAGAACCATGAGAGTGTAGTGAGGGGCAGAGACATGAGAAGGGAAGACCATAGGCTCCATCTGCCTCCAGCTAGAATAGCTCTCCCTCAGTCTTACATATTGGACTTTATTACATTGTGAATAGGGAGTCTCTAGACAAAATATTTGAAATGTAATGTAATCATGTTCTCTTGAAAGGAATCATGCCGAATTCCAGCCCAGGCTTTACTGGGGCTTTGCATGAGGCAGTTATACTGCATTTAAGCATGAGCTCACTGGACACAAATGGACCTAGCATATCTGAGCCTTAGTTCTCTAATTTTCTTGGACCACAGTACCAAAGACGTACAAACTGAGTAGCTAAAGGAACAGAAATTTACTGTCTCACAAGGTGTCTGCAGGGACAGTTCCTCTAAAGACTGTGAAAGAAAAATGTGTTACAGGTGAATGCCTCTCTCCTTGGCTTGGAGAAGTCAGCCTTGTGTTACTGTATAAATAATCTTCCCTCTATCTGGGTGTTTTTCACTATCCAAATTTATATGGATATTGTTCATATTGACTGGATCTACCCTACTCTGCCTTCATCATAACTAGTTACATATGCAACTGTTCTGTTTCTTAAGAAGGTTGCTGGGGTTACAACTTCCACCTATCAGTTTTGGAGGAATCCATTGCTAGCCACAAGACTATCTTCACAGGAGGAGATGAAGACAAGATTACACTTTAAGTGTTTGAAGAGTGCCTAAGACCTTGTAGCTGTTCAACAGGGGTGTGCTTTTTTATTTTGGCACTGTTTGCACTGTTTTCTTTTCCGAGCACTTCCTCCCATTCCTCTTTACTATAATCATTTCCAACTGCTTTTTCCCTTGGCCTCCATTATGGCTATCTTGGACCTTGCCTGTCTTCTGGATGTTTCCGGAGGGANTTCTAAAATCTGGGATGAGCTTATGTAAGCTCCAACCTACACTTTTCATGGGAAGAATTCTAGGAATCAGCACTAGGCAGAGTTTTAAGATTCTGCTTAGTCCTACTGTTTGTTAAAAGCTGAGGTTGACCACATTGGCCCCAAACATGGCTATAACTGGAGGAGGTCCTCCTGCCTAGAGCAGTGGTTATGAATTTGTTCAAGTTTGGCCACAAGGCAAAGCTTCTGATAGAATGTCCCAGAGAGGTAATGTCAAAACTTGCTGAGAAAAGTTCATAAACATGTCTGAGCATGAGGGGGTGTTTTCACCAGCAGATGCCAGATTCCAAAGGAAGAACAGTCATGAGGGAACAAAAGTTCACAGGGGCAAACAAAGGAAGGGAAAAGAAAACTGATTTTTCTTCCATTCAACTTTGTTTTAAACGCATCTGTCTGAAGTCCCTCCAGCCTGCCTTCGGTTAGTCACCTGACACCTGAAATGGGCTCACCCCCACCACAACCTGGTGTGTCCTCTGGAGACCATGAAATACTATTTGCAAAGAGAATTGTAGTGACACACTCAGATAGTTCCACATGTACTGCCATGTAGTATTTCTTTCCAAAGAGCAGCATAGACTCTAAGCTGAAATATCAAGGGTAGAATTCAAAGACTGAGCATATGCCAATCTGCTTTGTTGGGCACACCTGGCACACATCAAGTGGCCAGGCAGAACCTTATTGTTATGGGGGAGAGGAAGGCTAAATTGTGTTTTGTTCTTCATGAACACAAGGAGTGTCAAGACATTGGGTAGGTGCATTTTCAAGATAAGAAGCATGAGTTAAGAAACACAAATCCCCTGATCCCATGCGCAAGCTGCTGTTTGATCAATGAGGTCATTGAATTGGATCTCCTTTCTGCTATCATCTCTCCAGGATCTTGAGATCTGCACACCAGGATCTTGGAATGAGGATCAGAGTTTTGAAAAAGCAAGAGAAACATTTTCAGATGAAGAGGTTGAGTGGGTGGAGTTGAGCCTGAAGGCTAATCTCTATGCAGGTGGTGTGATTGAGCGTGTGTGTGTGTGTGTGTGTGTGTGTGTGTGTGTGTGCTAACATGGGCTTGGCTTGCTCAGCTGTTGTTTTGAAAGGCAAAATAACAGCATTTAATTCCCCTATGAGCCATCAGCCTGTGCTCCACCTCTACAGTGGTGGAGGTCTTGGGATTCACAGCAGACCACCCACAAAGAAGAGAAATACAAACAACAGTGAGCCCCTCAAGTAGGTTTTGTACTAAGAATTTCTCAGCTTTTAGAGTCAGGGAGTCTTTTAGTTTGCTTCTCTGGAGTGCTTGGAATAGACATGGGCATCGTAGAAGGAGAGGAGCTAGATCAACATGAAGTACAAAATCACCAAAGGGCATAGGAAAAAAAAGGCAATTTCAACTCTCCACCTATTTTTTTTTTCCACATAGGGTTTTCTTGAAGAGGAAAGCCCTTAAAACCCTTTATGTGAAGTAACTTAGATTACGGTTCTTACTTGGCCATTAGCTGTCCCTTTGATTTCTGTAATTATCTTCACTTCTCAGAGCCTGTTTTCCTGATCATGAAAAGAACACTGCCTACATAGGACAGCCCTCATGACTAGTTAATCAGACATACACAAATTTAATAAATTGAAAAGTTAGAAAAGGGTTAATTGTACTGACACTGTTTCATAAGACTCTCATAGAAATAGAAAATTAATAATTCCTNGTGATTCTAGTTTTGAAAACAGATTTAACAGCCCACCCAAATTATGATGCATGTTTGGCATCCATGCAAGGAAAGAGACGGACTGGATTTATTTCATTACACTATAGCTTTGAAGGATAACACAGAGGCATGGCAGACAAAACAGCTGTAGGGGGAAGAGTCAGACTCCAAGTCAGGCAGGACAGAGCAATGGAAACTCACGCTCACATTTGAAGTAGGAAGACTGCGTGTCTGATATGGACTCATAGTGGAATGGTACTGTAACCTCTTACGTCTATTGCCACAGATAACACTTTCTGTATATTTCAGGAGATTTTTTGAGAATCTGTGGTCTCTTCATGGCATTCTGGTCTTTGCAAGTCAGACATCACGATTTTTACTCTGGCAGCTCTTTCTCAGGACTCAGGACCACACCCTACTGAAGGAATCATTATATCAAGAGTATTAAGGAAGATAATCATAATTACAAGTAGGGACTTTGGAAGAGGGAAAGAGGCACTATTTATAAATCTATTCAACCTCTCTACAAACTACGACAGTCTGAGGTTTCATCTTACTTATGTTACTGAGCAGTAGAAGGGCAAACACAGGGCAAGGGAAAGTGCTCTACCTCTGAGCTAATTCTCCAGGCCAAAGTTTTGAGACTGTATGCTTTCCTCTGTCAGCATTATTTTTAATATTAAAAAGAAACGGAATAACAAAAGTCTCTCTATTCCAATTCTGTACAAATCCTGGTCTAAGCTGCTCATTCTGTAGCCTAAGTACATGCCGTGGAAGCCATCAATTTACAAAACATTGACTTCAGTCCATGCCACGAGTCTACTCTAAGGGTGTGACATGAAGCTCAAAGCTTTACTCTAATGTCTCTT
>LZPO01076115.1:2558-12692 GCA_001675575.1 Neotoma lepida
TGTGTGTGTGTATGTGTGTGTATGTGTGTGTATGTGTATGTGTGTATAACAACCCATGTGTGTAACACATGTGTGTATGTGTATGTGTGTATAACAACACATGTGTGTAACACGTGTGTGTGTGTAGCAGATGTGTGTGTATGTGTGTATGCGTGTGTTTACTCACAATGCTGATAATAAACACTGCATATATCTAAACGCAGACACTTGTGATGTCTTATGTCCTTCAGTCTGCTGCAACATGTCTTTTTCCTCTTAGTTGAAGACAGATCTAAGTACCTGCTTTCCTTCACACTCTACAAAGTGGATACACACTTTTGTGGTAGGACACTCTACCCAACTACATGTATATGAGCCAAAGGGTAGGAAAATGGGAGCTTAATGTCAGAATTACACTTTCCTGTGAAATTAAAATTACCATATAATGTAATCCATCTTTCTGTTTCTAGGCTACTTAGCAATATTTACTGAGCACTGTCCATATGTCAAGGCGTCTTCAAGCCTTGGGGAACTTAACTACAAAGAACGAAGTGTCTAGAAGCCTTGCTTTCATGGAGCTTGGGTTCTGTCAGATGACAGCAAACAGGTCAAGAGTGGTTCAATGATGAAAATAGAAGGTTCGAAGTTCCAAGGATGAGAAGCAGTGGCTGCCACTGCTTTCTTTGGAGTGGGAAAGGGAGCATTTGTGTTGAGGCCAGTTAGGGGAGAGAGCTGAAGAGGCAACCAGCTCTGTAAGCATCAGAAAAGGAAGAATATTCCAGAAACTTCCCCGATAAATGAAGGGCAAAACATCTTTTTCTGTCCCCCTACTGGTTGGGTCATTTGGAATCACATCTCTGATGTAAGTTTAGGCAGTTTGCAATGGTATGATAGCCAGATGAACCACTTCTGTAGAAAGTGGGGACCAGAAGAAAGAAAAGGGGGAGAAAAGTGGCGTGTGTGTGTGTGTGTGTGTGTGTGTGTGTGTGTGTGTGTGTGTGGTGTGATGTGTGCAAGCACGTACGTGCACACTGACAGTACACCTGAAAACCTTTTTTGCCTTGTCCACAGTGTTTAAGTGGATGTGCAGGTAATAGCTAGCTACAATTGAGAAACACCAAGATGAATTGGTTAAGAAATAGGGGATTTCCTGGGGATCATCTTCCCAATGTGGGTACCCATTATCCTACCCTAACACAGGCACTTCATATGCTGCCCTAGAAGTCACACACTTAGTACAAAATTATTTTTAATTTAAAAAATCCCCATTATTATTAAATATATGTTCACATCTTATGTATGAAAGTGCCAAACCATCCAGAGGGCAAACTTCAACTTTCTGACTAGAAGGTTTTCTGCATAGCTCTGTGTACCATAGAACAGGCCAAGCAAAGAAGCAAACAGCAAACATTATATATAGAAATTAATTTATAATTTGAAACAAAGAGAACCATTAATATTCTTTTATTGTAGGAAAACTACAATTAGAATTAGAGCTGAGGAGATGACTCAGTGGGTAGAGGTGTTTGCTGCCAAAACCTGAGTTCAAGCTCTGCACCCACACGGGAGAAGGGAACCAACACCAGAAAGCTGCCCTTTGACCTCCACGCATGTGGCGTGTGATGTGCACTCCCACACATTCATACACGCCTCCACACATAAAAGAAAAAAAAAAGAAAGGTAGGAAGGAAGAAGTAAGATTTAGGTCTAACCACAATCATTAATATTTTGGTTGCACTACAGGAAGCACATTTATCCATCCACAAATTAAACCACCAAATGATTAATCCATCTAAGCTTAAAATAAGATCCCATGTTACCCTGTACCTATAAAAAGGGCTCCATTTCACTACAACAGTCATAACTGGGTCTTAGAACGATCCTGCCTTGAAAGTGGCCTTGTTTCTCAAAGCTTCATGTTACAGCAAACCCTCAAGGCTTGAGAGAATCTGAAGAAGATTTGAACTTCACTGTAACTCAAATTTGCATCTCTCCACTTACCCTGGGAAAGACACAGGGCCCCAGTGCCTCTTAGTCACTCAGCAATGAGAAGATCCTCTTAAGAGTACATAAAAATGAAATATCTCCTCTGGGAATAAACTGAAGAATTTTAGGTGTTGTCCAAACACTCAGTTCTTTGCAAGCTGTGGTTCCCACCACCACGGTGACTAACATGGATGAGCTCCTTCACTTTAAATGAGGAAACTAGTTTCTAAGCCATTAACTCCACATCAGGTGTAACCACCCCTTTTTTGAAAGCTACAAGAAAGAGCTCTACAGAAAAAAAACTCCAAGCTCTTTCTATATCTTTCTAGACTTCACAGCCAGTAAAACAACTTCCTTTCTTGAGAATCCAGGGGGATTTTAAGAAGAGAGAAACCAGGAATGACGATCAAATTCTAACCAAAGATTAGGAAGAGCAGGGCAGGATCCCTTCCAAACCTCAAGACATGTATTTCTATGACCAAAAATGTGTAAACTACTCATTCAATTTCTGGAAATGCCATGACCATATTAACTTATGCTGCCAAAAATGTTATTTAACACTGATGATGAATTATGGCTTTTAATAACAGAGGTTGCAATTCCTGACTATTGGGCTGCTGTCTGCCAGGAAAGTTGGGGGAGAGTTGTGGTTTAGTGTAAAATAAACAAGGGTACACAAACCAGCCGGGAAGGTGATCGAGTGGGCCAACTTTAGGCCAAATATAAAGGACAGAGTTTATGTATGAATCTTAGCAGAAAAGTGAAGTGAAGGCAGATAACTAAACAAAAGATCATGTGATCTCAGGCCTGGGAAAGCCCTCCAGAAGTCACCTAAGGAACTCAGGGACTGGTAGTTCCACAATGTCCAGTGTCCCCAGTCAGGCCCAATCCAGTGCCAGAGAAAGCTTAACATCTCAAAGAAATTCCTTCCATTTCTAAACACCTTTACAACACAAATGCTTTGCCCTTTCTGAACCAAATTAAATTTAAACTCTGTTTTCTGCAACTTCATCTCCCCACTCAGTGGGGCTGACAAAGCTGAGGTAAACACACTCAACCTGTGTTGAGGCAGAGACCACAAGTGAATGGAGCAGGCCAGGAGCCATAAAAGGTGTTGGGAACTTGGGCTATGCTACAACCAGCCCACCTCTTGGCAGGCAGGAAGACAGACCTGTGAAAGACGTCTGGTCAACAAAAGTAAAAAACCTGAATTTTAGTAGATGAATCCTGAATTTTTTGATGCATAAAGAATACATTTCTAATAGTTCTTAGAGATCAATTAATCCAAATTTTATATTCCATAAAGAAAATTGACCTAGGTCCTCTGCATGTGTGGACGGTTGTATAGCTTGGTCTGTTTGTGCAGCTCCTAGCAGTGAGATCAGGACCTGTCCCTGGCACTTAGCTGGCTTTGGGGAACCTGTTCCCCATGCTGGATTACTTCACCCAGTCTAAATACAGGGGGAAGAGCCCTTTCTGAATGGAGACAGTGGAAGAGTGGATGGGGAAGGGGGTAGATGGGAGTTGTCGGGGGAGGGAATGGCAGGAGAGGAGGGAGGGGAAACTGTGGTTGGTGTGTAAAATAAATGAAAAATGTTAATAAAATAAAACTAAAAAAAGAAGAAAAAAATGAAACCAAGAACAGTAAGTGCCCAGGTGAGACCAAAAGATGAGCTGGAGCTAGATGTAGAGGAGGAGAGCCTTAATGTAAGGCCCTGTCTCCCTACTGCAGACATGCTGTGCTCCAGTTGGTGGTAGTCTCCTACAGACTCATTAACATGTTCTGAAACAAGAATGGACCCTATAGCATCGGGCCTGCACTCAGCATTAAGTGACACTGTCCTCAGCCAGTTTTTGCAGTAGCTCTTGGGCTGATAAGGAGCATGAGGGAGTAACTATAAGCATAGACCCCAAGGGCAGGCCACCAGCATCTGTGGCTCAGTTCTACACCTTACTGTCTTGCTACCAGGTCACCTACAGTTTCTCAGGTAGTTGGAGCTGTTGCAGCACTGTGAGAACGAAGTTAAACACAAAAGTTCTTAGGGTATCCCCGCCAGAGAGTAAGCACTATTTGGTCCACATTATCATTCCCCAAGGGAAGAGCTATGATATATGGAAAGAGAGATGAGCATGGCACTTAAACAGAAAATGTAAAATAAAACTGCATGGTAGGCATTCTAGAAACAGAAGAGTCCTAAAAATTGATTTAATCAAAGCAGCTAGCTCCTATGAAGGTAAGGGCAGATGGAGACTAGCCATTAAAGCAAGGGTCACCAAGGGAGCATGAAGTCATGCAGTAAAGGACCAGAACACATTTATCTGCACAGGCAGAGCTTCCATTATCTCCGNGCTCCCTCCTACCTTGGAGAAGTCAAGAATATGTGGATTTCTCTGTCTGCCTCCTTTCCAAGTACTGAAGATTATCTGTAGCTTCTGCAGCCTCCCTTCCCTTCTCCCATCTCTCAGGGGCCAGCAAAAGTNCTTCCTAGGCAACTAGAGATTTATCTACCTCTTAACTATGTACTAGTGATTGATAAACAGAACACTAACAAGTCCATCATTTGAAACAGGGGAAAAAATATCACTTCTTCCATAAGGTAACAGATACACACAGCTGCTCACATAGGGATTCACCACAGGTAGCATGCTTGTCCTCACTGTGATGACAATGACCTTTCAGCCTAGAGAAGGCATGGTGTAACTAGAGTCCTATAAGGCTCCCTGGTGATCAGAGCAGCAGAACATCCTCTTTCAAACAAGGGAGGTGGCCAATGGAAATGGGGTGGCTGCTCTGTCCCTAAAGCATGAAAGGATGAATTAAGAGTTCTTTCTTAAGGTTGTTAGAGGCTTGGTGAGCCAGGGGATGTGGTGGTCTAATATATAGTTTCTGATTGTTGCTGTGTGTCACTGTTACAAGAGTTGACATTGGGGCTGGAGGATGACCTAGTGGATCTAGTGTTTGTAAGCNGGAAAACCTGAGTCAGATCCCCAGCAACCACACACAAAAGCCAACCCGTGAGGGTGGTGACAGGTGGATCCTGGGGTCTGCTAACCATCTATCCTATGCAAAATGGAGAGTTCCAGGTTCAATGAGAGACCTCTGCTGAGTTCAGATGCAGGTAAGATGCAGATACCTGTGTACTAACCCATGCAATTCACATAACCGTTAGTTCAGGTGGACCTTCTGACACAATGGAGGACACTAAAGCCCTGAGAGCTTGAATAAGTTGCTCAAACTCATACAGCACAAAAACCACAGAGCCAAGTGGTCTCCTCGAGAGCTGTGCTCTAGTTAACCTGCTCCNCACAAAGGCCTAGAGAAAGCTTTGATGTCCTTCCCTCAAAGGACATTGGAGGAAAGCTCTCAGGCAGGCATCAGACCAACAGCAAGGGTCTCACTGCTTTTGTGTGCATCTGCATTTTCACATCAGGGTCCGTACCAGGGAGAGGCTGCACTCCTGGACAGCTGTTTGCTCTGGTCCCTGGATGCTTACTCTAAAGATGCTGCGTCTCCTACCTCTCTGTAGAGGACAGGCAAATTCCACTGTACCTGCCCTCACCCAGACACATTCATTTCTTCCCGCCCCTGCTTNCCCTGTCTCTTCTGTGCCCTCCTTTTCCTTCTTTCCCACCTCTCCTGGACAAAAGCTACATGAATTGAAAGTCTAAGAAGGAACAAATGCTAGCTGACCTAAGGGTGCAGGAGGACAGATGAAAAGGGAAAAGCTTACTTGGGAGCCTGTTTTAAAGAAGTGACTGGTAAGCTGGGCACAGTGGCCCAGTCATAACTGCAGGACTCTGCAGGGGACTGTGAGTTTGCAGCCAGCCTGGGCTATCTAGCAAGACCATGCCTCAAAGACAAAGTGGCTGCCATTAAAATGGAACCATAATGAAGACACTGACCTTTATTAAAAGGTGGTTAACAAGTGCCAAGGAGGAGGTTCAGGGACTGGCACCTCATGAGAGGTGGCAGTGATAGGAAATGACATAGGCACTTAAAGGATGTCCTGGTCTGCTTTCTGGTGCTATCCATGGTTGAAGGCAACCCAGGGAAGACAGCATTTATTTCATCTTATAACTCTCAGGCCACAAGGCATCACTGAGGAAAGTCAAGACAGGGATTCAAGATGTGGAGGCAGAGACCACAGAGGAACACTGCTTACTGGCTTGCTTGTCAGAGTCATGCTCAGCTTGAGTTATTATACCTCCCAGGACCATCTACCCTGGTCCTGGCACTAGCCACCCTAGGCTGGGCCATCACACATCAATCATTAATCAAGAACATACTCTACAGATTTGCCTACAGGCCAATCTTATTGATCACTCTCTCAACTGAGGCTCCCTCTTCCCAGATGACCCTAGCCTGTGCCAAGTTGACAAAAAACTAACCAGCACAAGGAAGGAATGTGGCAGTTCCTCAAAAGGCATAGAGTGGCCATGTAACCCAGAAATTCTACTCCTCAAAATAAACCTAAGATAAATACACACGTGTTCACACACGTGTACAGGAGTGCACATATGTTCATGAGCACACACATACAAATAGTTTAAGAATGTACATAACAGCATCATTCATAAAACCCCCAAAATAGAAATGACCAAATGTCCATCAATTGACAATAAATAAAACAGGAAATGCTATTTGGCAGTAAAAATAAATAACATAGTGACACTTAGGACAACCCTGGGGACACAGGGAAGAGTATGGTATGTTAAAGAAACTGGACCAAGTCCACGTATTTGAGAGTTCCACCCACCCTTTGTGAACAGTGGACGAATACACAGAGATAGAAAGGAAGGAAGCAGGCCAACATTTGACTGTGCTGGTTGCGCAGGTACAGAGGAACAGCTACAAACAGGTAGACATGTCCTTGGGGTTAGACAGTACGGCAGTCGCCTAGCTCAGCCAATATGTGAAACAACATGGCACCATGTAAATAATGGATTTTCTAGTGTGAAAACCAAGTGTCAGCCGAGTAGTTCCCTATTGAATAGATGACCATGTGTATCAGGGATGTCCACAGCTTTGTGATTGAGAAGTAACAGCTGCAGAAGTGGCAGAAACTCAAAACCATGGATTCAGAAAAAGAAAATATCTGAAAGAAAAAACATAGAAGAAAAGAGAGAGAAGAAAGTACTTTCTGTTTCANTGAATTTGAGAATTCAATGTATGTTAATATGTCAATGGATATGTTAAGGGGTCTATCATATCAGATGCATGGGCACTACAGATGGTCTCCAGAATTACAAATCCAAGCCTTCTTTCCCCAAAGCTATCAGCTCCAAAAATCAGGGCATTGATGGAGAGGTAAAGCAATATTAGCTTTCAATTTTCCTCCAAACTTCTCAGGGACTAGATTTAAAAGGCCACAACCATGTCTCCTGGTGTTCTGCATTCCAAGCTCACGAAATATGAATATTCCATTGACATCTAACCTGCACATGGTTTCCTTCACGAGTTCCCAAGTCTGACTCACATGTAATGAGGAGAAACCGAGCATTAAGGTTCTAGAAGCAAATGTAAGACATCATTTGGCAGGCTCATGTGCTCATCCTGTGCATCACACTGTCCTGTAGAAGACTCCTGCTCTGACTAAGGCAGGAACTTGTCCAAGACACAACAGAGAGTCCAAGGCTAACAGCAGATACAACTTTAACAGTTATTTTTTTTCTGAGATGGAGAAATATTACATTCTTTTACAGGCTTTTAACTTTTAGACTATCACCAAGCCTTTCCTCTCAGTATGCATTAAGCATCCTTTGTGAAGAAAATCAAATTATAGCTTTCTTCAAGAACGGGTGAGCCATTAATTGATCCAATGTGTCTGCAGTTCTGAAAACAGTTTCTTAGACAGGAACAAATGATAACTATTACATTGTGCACAAAGAAACTCAGTTTAAGATCCCATGTGACACAGAGAAGCATTTAAGGAATCCTGTAAATTCAACTACTAACCTTGGTGTTTACAGAACCCAGGATAACTCCTGCATGCTCTGCTTCCCACTCCAGAACCTGTATTTTCCATATTAAATGTTAATTGAGAGATACTTTACATGACACCGAGCATTCTTCCATAGTGCAAACATCCTTGGAGATCANGTTTAAGCAGTGGTCCTCTGACTCAAGGTCAGAGTACAGGCCTCTCCCTGGGAGAATGGTTAAGCTCAAGGAAATAGAGCAAATACCTCTGACATGCAGGGTGGAGACTTTTCTAAGAAGGTAATGGCCTCCCTTCACGAAAACACTGCTGTTTTCTGGCCTGTTTTTCATAAGCCTCTGGCATTTCCCCTCCTAAGCTGTTTGCCTGAAGGTTGACAAATGCCCTTGTCTATAACAGCTGGTGTTGATTACATGGGCCAAATTAATTGTATATAGGTGATATGAGCTCTTGAAAGGAAAACCTGTCTCTAGAGAAAACAGGGCTGCACAGCCGATCCGGGTATTCCATCTCAGTTGTCTGCTTATTAAAAATCTGCCCTTTAGTTGCATGACTACTCCACTCAGAACAAGCTCCTGTCATTTCTCTCACTTCCTGCCCCCACTGCCTGCTGCGGGAGCCTCATCTCAGGAAACTGTGAGGAAAAAGAACCCCTGTAGAAGCCTGCACTCCAGAAGGGTAGTTTCCTAAACCAGTGGCTTGTGCTAACAATTATGAATGACACAGCCTTGTAGCCTCTGTTACTCCTCTCGCCGAAACACTGCTTACAGACTGTGTTGAACTGAAGTAATAATNTTTATTTCTAGTCCTGGTCACCGTGATCACCAGCAAAGCTGTTTTCTGCAGTGCCATCCTCAGCAGACTGAAACAGCCAGGCAAAGGCCAACACAACAGTGGAGAGTAATTGTAACTTTATGGCTCTTCTTGGCTTGCTGGGCATGGCTGTTATTCTCCACTGCAGCCCACCAGTCAGTTTCTCTCTAGACGACAGCCCCATCAGAGCCGGCATATTGCATATTATTTATGGTCTGTGTGAACTCAACAAGGGGAAGGGGCTCCCGAGAAACCCGACTTTGTGGGAGCAGTTTGCAAGTGGTCAGCTGCAGGCAGGTAACTTGACCTGCCTCTTGATACACAAACACTTGCACCTAACGCACGCAAAGAAGCGCAGAGCTGAGTTATCAGATCTTCCGGTTCCAAACAGGTGCCAGGCGCATCACTAACAAGAATATACCAGTTCTGCCCTCCAAACCTCACTTCCCAAATTCCCCTGGGAGAAATCAGCCAGCTCACCACTGTAAACCCTCTCCCGAACCAGACTTTCTGATATTCCCCCACATACTGAAACCTCTGAAACCTCTCCTGCTTGTAACCTCCTTCCCTGTGCCCAAGCGACGCACAACAAAACTTAGTAGGTCCATATATAAGAGACCGCCCCGGTTACTGCACGGACTTTCCAAGCGGAGGTGCCCGGGAGGCAGCGCTTGGTCTCCCATACGCCTCTCGGGCTCCCCTCCCCCACGTCCGCCAGGGATCCCCGGGGTCTCTCACCTGCGTGGGGCATGGTGATGGTCTCGTTGGTGCTGGAGCCCACGTTGAAGATGACCACGGCCGAGGCGTTCTGCAGGAACGCGTTCCGGATCTTATCCCTGTAGGTGCAGTTGCCCTTGGGGATGAGGGCTATCCAGTGCTTGCCGTGGGCCGGCGCGGCGAACTTGGTGTTGGGGTCGCAAGCCAGGCGGTCGTGGGCAGAGCTGGCCATGACCACCTCGCCGCGCGCGTCCTGCTTGGGCGAGTGCTCGCCGTACCGTCCGCACTCTGTCTTCTCCGTGTGCAGCTCGGCGCCGCCGCCGCCGCCCGCCACCGCGGCCCCGGGCTCGGGCTCCGCATAGGTGATGTTCACGAAGGCGGTGTACCATTCCTCCTTCTCCGCCACGGTGAAGTCCAGGCAGAGCAGATGCACGAAACAAAAGGAAAGCAGCCATGTTGAGAGAGCCAGACTGCGGCACGCTTGGATGAGAGACATTGCCATCTCTCTCCTCCGGGGTCCCCTCCCCACCCCCTGTGCCCTCCTCCCGTTGGGTCCCTCCTTCGGCCGGCCGCTGCGGTCCTCCTGTCGCGACCGCTCACTCCCGGGCCGGCGGGGCCCCAGCTGGGACACGCAGCCGCTGCCGAGACCGGATTCCGGGCGAGCGGGCAAAGCGGGCCCTGTCCCCTCTCAGCCGACGCG
>LZPO01076115.1:33377-51493 GCA_001675575.1 Neotoma lepida
TACTTCTGGGTGGTGTACTCCTGGAGAAGTCCATCCTAATTTTTAGTACATAAATTTCCCTTTATGCTTCAAATCTATGTAACATGTTTAATGAGACCAATATTAAATTAGCCTATGCAAACAGTTATTGACAGTGATTCTGAGCAGCTGAAGGGCTGTCTATCCCCAGGGAACAGTCACAGCATCTCAGTTGTGTGCTTTGTTTACAATGTACATAATTATGTTCTTTCCCTGTCTCAGGCTGNGAAAGGTTTTCAAGTGTTCCCAATGTGCCTNTGTGTTGGGNGTGGGGCANGTAGTCACTACAGAAGTCAAAGCATTTTCTGGAGACGCTGTCGAGGTAAGTATTGACACAGTATTATGGCCTGAGTTGTAATCCTTCCACACACCAACTTCAGTGTGACTATATTTGGAGAAAGCATCTTTAAAGAGGTNATTCAAATTAAAATGAGGGCATCAGGTGGATCTTAAGTANGACCNATATCTTCATAAGAAGGAAACTTAGACACTGTCACNTGAAGACACTGAGAGGCTGTGGTCCAGGAGCTCAGAGAAGAAGCCTCAGAAGAAGTGAACCCAGCTGACATCTTGATTGTGACTTGTAAGAAGGTAAAGTCTTNTTGNTTAAAGCGGACTAGCNTATTGTACTTGACATAACCCTTGTAGGCTAAAAGCAAAGCAATAATAAAAACCTTGATATAAACGCTCATCTGTCTACCCAGGAATAGGGCAGTAAGGGGGCAGATGACTTTAGCGTGGTCCAGGGGAACACAGGCTCTTCACGATCCATTTCTCTGTTTCTGAGATGGCATAGAGATAATGTGTAATTTGTCTTTTATCTCCTATTTTGCACGTGGTAGATGATTGTGCACGGCTAATTAATACAGTGGTAATTAATAGGGAAGGTGTGCTCCANGGTCACAGTCTGCACAATGTGTGGAGGAAAGAGTAGACTGTTGTCAGGTGGCCAAAGTCAAACCTCAGACCTGTGCTTGGCAAATTTCTTTTAGCCTCTCTGTGCCTTGCTTTCTCCTGTGTGACAGGTCATCCTTGTACCTGCCGTGTNGTGTGCCATGAGTCTGAAGTGAATCCACACATGGAAAGCACTTGGAAGGACTCTTGCCCTCTTCCCCACACCNTGAGTCTGTGCTGCTAAACGAGTCATTTCAACCATGTGGAAGGAGTATGCGGCAGGGACAGCTCTGCTTAATGGTTGACATAAAGCAGAGAGACACTGTGTCCGGCTGATAGTGCTATCGGCTCTTTGGCCAAATTCCAATTTACTCTATTTCCACATAAGTGGCTGACTTCTCCTGGCCTGGGCAGAGGATGTGGCTTTTATAAAGCTGAAGAGGAACTCCCAAGGCCTCCACAATAAAAAGAGAGATCGTTCTGTTCTGTACTTTGCCTGTGTAGCATCACACTGTGTGTTAGTACAGANGTTAGGATGAGCAATTCTTATTGTTTACTGACTAATGATTGCATTCAGGCTAATGGTACTNAGAAGAGCCACGGGACTTGGTAATACAAAGACATGGAGGACCAAACCCTCAGCTATCCGGGTATATACTTAGAGACAGAACAGGCCCCCATACACCATGACTGAAAATTAAGCAGCTCTGCTTAAAATTCAGGCCACAGACTTGAGCACAAAGGGGACATAAATCAANAGCTGAATTTAACATGGAGAAAGCATATCATGACAAAGTGAGTTTTNAGGGAGGTATAAAGGATGGCAGCATGGACAGCAGCAGGGATGACGAAAAGAGGGCAACCAGTATTCACCAGCAGCTTAGGCTTCAAGTGCAGCATCTCACTTAAGTCAGCCAGGAAGGCCCAGGGCAGGTGGAGTGGCCTAACCACCTCCTTCCTGGCTGANCTGTCACTAAAGTCAATGTGGAGTCATATCAGCCTTCACCAGACTCAGACATTTAACCAAAGACTTCCCTTTNATAAAGGTTTATCTATTATCTAAGCTCTTGCTATTCTAGTATAGTGCACATTATATTTAATTTTCTCTATAGACAATTAAAAGAAAGNCACAGACCAAAAGCCCAGGCATCCCTGAGCACAGAGGTCTCAGACAGTGGCGACACCTTGTGTTGAAGAAATGGCAGCAAGTGTCAGGATTCTGGGTGAGGTTAGATTCAAAAGCAATGGACGTAACTTCTCAGACAGCAAGAAGTTCAGAGGTGAACAGTGCTAAGGTTGGCTGAGTCCATAGCACAATGCTACTGTCAAGAATTTGGTNTTTGGGTGCAAACTTCCATGCCTGCTCAGCTCCCGGTGCTGAGAGACCTTGGCTTCTCTCAACCTCGGTCTGAGAAACCAGTCAATGGAGAGATGCATATCTGAGAATAAGAGGCCGAGTTCTCAGCTCTAGAGGGGACATCTGCATTACCTGCCCCCACCACACACACCACCACCGTGGCTCAGGGAAGAGGAGGTGAAAAGAAGGTGAGCCAGAGGACTGGGGTTGGGGGGGACACTGTGAAATGCCGCTGGACAGGATGTGGCTGTCAGCAGCTGTTGTTACCAGTACGAGACCGATAGGTCAAGCCAGCCAGAGTTATGGCATAGATGGCGTAGATGATATCTAGCTCATCCCACCCCTTACTGAGGAACTGTGACAGTAGATACTTGCTGGGGATTGAGGCTGTGGCCCCTGCCAGGATTCCTACTCTCCAATAGGTGGCTCCACACCCATGTGCGTTTGGGCAGCACTAACTGAACTTACTGGCTATCAACAAACAAAAAGACATGAAGTTGGGAGCAGGTATGTTGGGGGTTATGGGGTTAATGGGGGTAGATATAATATTTCATTATACTCATTATGAAATTCTCAAAAAAATAATTCAAATGCTTTCTATTTTTCTCTCTCCATCTCCTTCAGCATGTCAGTGTGTCCTCTTGTGGTTATAGACAATAGTGAGGCTTTGTTGCACACAAAGGCAACGACACATTGAAGAAGAGAATGCATTACCACCATAAGGAGTCCTGAGAGCAGGTTCATCTTCCCTGGGAAGAGCCCCGTAATGGGTTTTCCCATACAAAGTGATCAGCCCTGAAATAATATACATACAAGCAACATTATGTGGACTGAGCAAATTGTGTTTATGCATTTAGGAATACATAGGTGTGTGTGTGTGTGTGTGTGTGTGGTTGTGTGTGTGTGTGTGTGTAACAACAATTAAAGAAATAGAAGCCATGAATTTGAGAGAGAGCAAGGAGGGTCATTGGGAAGGTTGGAGGGAAGAAAGGGAAGAGGGAAATGATCTTATTATATTTTAANCTTAAAATAAATGAATAAACAGATAGAAACCTTTTAAGTAGCAATAAAAATAATTCCTGGGATGGGCATTTAAACTGTTGCTCTCACGAGAAGTTCAGATCCCAGCAGCCTGGGTTTGAGCTTCTAATTCTACCCAAATTCAGCTTCTGGGAAAGGAGAATTGTGGGTGACTTGGTGACTGGTGAGCCATAGTAATGGGGAACCAGGAAGCAGTGGCAGCCCACAGTGTTTACCTCAGTGACTTCAGCAGAATTGGGAAATGTTCCTGCTTCCCTTTGCTCTGGGGCTTAACTTAATGTTTTAGGTTTCAGAAAGCACCACTTTCCTCCCAATCCTGTGCCCAGCTCTTCTATTGACCATTCCTATATTGATTCCATAAGCCCTAACTGGGGGGAGCATGATTTACAGTGAGGAGGAAGACGCTATATATAATAACACCACATTAGCACCTCCTGTTTGCAAACGTACACTCTTACATGGAGTGTGTCTTCGTAAGCTACACTGTGAGACGCCCAGGCTCGGGTCAGTGAGAAAGTACCTGGTGCAGGGTTCTCATTCGTCACAGTATGTTCCTTCCAAGACCTGTGTATGCACAGAAGTGTACCAAGAACACAATGTCACTCTGTACAGACTTGTTAAATAAGTAGAAATAGCATTTAAATTTTAGAAAAAGGCATCAAATTATGACTGTCTTTTACCCTCCTCAGCCACTGGAGGTCACTGTTAGTTCACAGTAGGAGAATGTGCTGGTCAACAAGCCACGCCTGACCGGCTGTAAAATTCTAAGTGAAATGATGTCAACAGTTGTGATTATTGATTCTCCAAGGTTTTAGGAATTATAGCTTTACACTGCTTATCCTTAGTATATGTAACATTAACACAAGAATTCTTAACTGACCGCTTACCTTTTACATGGCGTTTTGCTTATTTAATATCATCCCTCGTCCCCTCAAAACAGTGTAGAGATGGTGGGTAGTGTTCTTTTCTCAGACCTGTCTGCCCCACCATTCTCTTCCTCAGAAAGGGACTATGGAGAGGATGTTTGGAACTCGTCCCTCTTTTGACCTGGACTGTCACACACAGGCAAACTGAAGCCTCTCCGTTAGCCCTCCCTTTCCATTAACATTCCCACCTTCAGGATTGATGGTCGAGAAGAAAATCGCCATTTTCATATTCCTGAAAACAATGTATCAAGCGATATTCCACAGATAAGAAATTCCGCAGCAAAGCCAGTTTAGAACATTCTGTAAACTGCAGCAAGAGACCCTTTCTGACTCCTTTGGCCAGGGGTCAGCAGTCACAGTAGGGGCTAGATAAGGAGATACTTTAAGCTGTTTGGGTCATCAGGGATCTCTGTCAGAACTATTCAGATCTCCTGTTGGGTCTCCAGAGAAGCTTCGGGTTACTCAGCTGTGATGGTGCAGTCCAACATACTTTTGTGTATAGACACCAAAATGAGAATTTTGGGTAACCACCATGTATGAAATAATACTCTACATTTGATATTAATCACAATAATTTAAAAAATCTACAAGTTAGTCACCTTTTGAGGTTTGTGTATCTCATAGTTGCCACCAAATGGTCAGAATAGGCTGTAGCTGCCACCCTCTTGGCATTCCGTCATTACCCACTTTGGTTTGTCATGTGGTTTCTCTCGTGTTAAGTGGAATCTAAGGATACAATGTGGGAAACAGTGAGCACTAAGGTTTGCAAACTGGGCTTCTACCTAACAGTCCTCTTGTTGACTTCAGAAATTCATGGAGGGAAAGAGAAACTTGGGTGATCAAGGTCTCCTTGGATGTGGCGTCCAAAGGGTGCAGACTCCAAACAGTGCCTCTTTGGAACTGTATAACCCTGCCTGCTAATTGATTCCATGCCAATTCTGATGCAATAGCATAAAGGGAAAATCATTTACGTCTTTATTTAAAAATGCTTTGACATATTGCTCTTCCAACTGTCTTTCCATATAGACTGCAACCTTCCCCTGTGGCGTTTGTGGGCAGGTCAGCCTTCAGCCTCTGCATCTGTCATTGCCTTATGTGGGAGCAGTTTCTAATGTGACTGAAAGTGCATCCTCTATGTACTGTGTCAATTTCAACTGTTTGACCCTGAGATTCTGCATGATCTCATCACGGTACCTCATTAATGCACGTTACCTCAGTTTTCACATCTGTATGACAACAAGCCTGCCTAAGAGGATGCCTGTGGAAAATAAGAGGACATACATATAATGAATGTAGATCCTGGTACATGATACCCTTTTCATATGAAAGTATAGCTCATCCTTCTTTCTTCAAACACATCCATGAGCTACTTTATATAAAATTATTCTCAACTTATCGTGTACCAAATTACACACACACACACACACACACACACACACACACACACACACACACACACATTATAGGATATTGAGACAAAAATAAAATAAATTGAAAAATACAAATTATTTGGCCGTGAGTTTCTGTCATATTTTTTCTTCTTTCATCTATATTTTGATGTTTGAGGAGAAGTTAATTACAAACAAAAAAATTTTATTTGTTAAGTCAAATTGTATGTAAATATAGGTACCATTCATGTATATTCTAGTTAGCTTAACTGTTAACTTGACACAGCCTAGAGCCATCTGATAGGAAAGTCTCAGTTGAGGAATTGTCTATAGGGGATTTTTTGATTGTTAATTGAAGCAGGAAGGCCCAACCCATCGTGGGCAGCACCTTTCCATAGGCTAATGGTTCTGAACTATATAAGAAAGTTAGATGAGCATTATGCTGGGCATCTTCCATGGTCACTGCTAAGCCTCTTTGTCTGTGCATGAGTCCCTTGGTCAGAGGTAATGCTTTGTGGACTAACAAGCAGTCCTGCCTTGGGGGCCCTACCTTGGCTTTTCTCAGTGATGTACTGTGATCTGGAATTATGAACTGAAACAAACCATTTTCTCCCTTAATTTGCTTTGGTTCAGGATATTTGTCACAGTAGCAGACATGAAATGAGAACAGTGCCTGAACTGTGTGTGTGCGTGTGCGCGTGTGCGTTGCATGCGTGTGTGCGTGAGACCCTGTTTTGTTAATTTTACTATAGTCTTTTCTTTTCTTCCTCAAATGTAGCAAATACCAATTCTTCAGAAATTTGCTTTTGCAGGAGACATAGTGTTCACTTGCTGTCTCTATCCTCTGCCTCAGTTTCTACCCTTTTTCAGTTTAGCTGAATCATGTGACAACTACTGCTGGTTGAATTTGGTGTGGTGTGTGTAGCTTCTGGGCCAAAGCAGGTAAAACTGGTGTTTTCTTTGTCTTTATTTTCCCATTCAGGCCTGACTGTGGACCCCACTCAGCCACACAGTGTATCTGTACGTGGAAGCCACGGATGGGTATTTTACTTGCTCTCAATTTTGATGTTGCAGACCGTGCTACAAGCCATCAAGTATATCCCTTCAAGTGAAATTAGGTGTGGTCTGTTTCTGGGGGGTAATGTTCTCTGTGTTTGCTACGACAGTAATTAATAGTGTTTTTGGTATTGACACTGAAAGAGCAAAAAAGACAAAATCACTTACACTTTACCCTGATATTTCAAAAAATTTATTTCAGGGTCTTCAAGCAGGGAAAAGGGCTTCATGTGAGTGCGGAATGACTCAGAAGGTTTTGATCACAAATCATCCTGGCTCCACTCCACAGGGAAAACAACATGTAAATAACAGAAGGTTTTGTCTGTTTGGTTTTGAAGAGCCATTGGGAACAAAAAGAAAACAAACACGCCAACTAAAAGGATGTGACATTCTAGAATGACTCTCCAGAAATGTCAGGTCAGCACAAATTAAAAGAGCTTTGGAAAGTGAATGAAAGAAGAGAGAACCTATGTGCAGGCATGAAAGCTTGGCACACACAGTGGGAGTTTGGGCCACTTGAATGTGGTTTTAGGAGTCAATGTTAGAGTCTTCAGATTTTTGAACTTCAATTTATCTTTCTTAGTTCTGATTTGCTCACTTGACTTTTTAGTCATAGCCAAACAGCCATTGTGGGGTTTTGTGTGTGTGTGTGTGTGTGTGTGTGTGTGTGTGTGTAGACCTGCATGTGGCATGTTTGCAAGTACATGTGCAGGTATGTATGCATGCATGTGGAGGCCACAGGTCACTTGGCATTAGGCATCTACTGCCATCATTCCCCATTTTATTTACTGAGGCAAAATCTCTCACTGGATTCCTGTGATCAAAGGATCTTCCTGATTCAGCTAGTCCCACTAGTCTTCTTGCTCCAAGGATCTTCCTTCTCTGCCTCCCAAGTACTATGATTGCAGGTGAGCAGCCATGCTCCTTCAGCATTCACCTGGGTGCTGAATATCTGGATTATCTGGTCCTCAAGCTTGCATGGCTCGTGCATTGACCGTCTCTACAACCTTGTGCTTTATTTTTTTTCCAGCCCCACAAGTGCCTTATTCATCTGTCACAATCTGCAACTGCTGAGACACCATGACCATTTTGCAACACTCCTCAACAGTATAGCATCCCTGTTTACAAATGTCCTGTGCTGTGACTGAGCAGGCCTGTCTAAGGGCACCTGCGTTAGAGTGACTCGGCTCCTTGTCAGACATGGATGTTCCCAGGTCTCACCCCAGCCTTGGGCTGGCTCTGTAGTCTGTTTTCACAAGGCCTTCCTTGTGTTCTGATATGTGCTGAAATTTGAAAAATTACGTTCTTTGTCGTTGGTTCTGCATTATGCACACTATAAGCTGAGACAAGGAAAGGAGAGGCATGCAGGCTGTCGTGGAGATCACTGCAAGAATGGAGAGGAGAAATTCCTTTTGGTGGAAGGGAAACTGAGGGGAATTAGAGCCCCCTGCAGGAAAGGGGGAAAACCAGCTGGTGTGACAATGAACAAGTCAAAGTATTAGCGGTCATTTAGTTGTATACATCTAAAGGAATGTGCATTTGCAGGAGACGTCTTCACAAAGAATAGTGGCAATATTTTGTAAGCGGTGCAAAGGTGTGCCCACTCATGGAAAAATGTACAATGAGAATTAATGGATTTATTACTAAATAGCTATTATCTGAGATATTATTTAACAGCTAGAAATTCTATTGGTAAGGAATCAGAATACTTCATCTAGAAAGAAGGAATAAATATTTCTGTGTTTAGTAACAGAAAAAGTCTCAGGAATCACACACAAAAGTTGACATTATGGGATTCAGTTTCCTAGGGGTCATCTATTCAGGTCTGAGTCTTAGGTATTAACTTAAACTATAATTTTTCTTCCACTCACTTTTGCTTTTTCAGGTCTGTCTTTGTTTTTTTTTGGAGTGTTTGGCACTTTTTTTGACATTTACAAAGGTAATTAAAGTTCTGACACCTTAAAAATCATTCATCTTATGACAGCCACAGTCACTTAAGACATTTTTCTGTGACTTTGAAGGTCTTTGCCTTCTCAATAACACTGCTCTACAATTCTAACTTGTGCTATAATGCTAAAAAGAAAGTAAAGGAAGTTGGCGAATTTGTCCAGGAAAGCATTTCAGAAGCAAAAATCGCAGCACTGGCATTTGTCTTGCACAGTGCTAACGTTAGTACGTTTAGACTTAGAGATGGTTCATTGCTCCTGCAATAAGGCAGATGTTCCAGAGCTGTGGAACCATGAGTCTACAAATGAAAAGAAATAGAAAGACAGAACCAAATTTAGAGGCAATGAGCCTTTTCAGACTTCATTGTGTTAAACAATATATTCCGTTATTATAACTAATTGTAACAGTTATAGGTCACATGAGACACAACATACTGATAAGTATTCTTTGGAGCAAGTCATCTGTAATTTCTCAATTATTTAGAGAAATGTCACATGACATTGGCTTCATCCCTTGGGCTCCTGTATATGATGTTTTTTCTTGAGACAGGAGTCATCATGTAATATTTAAAAGTTGACTACAGATTTTCAGAACTGTCAAAATCCATTATGAAGAGAGCAAGGAGGGGTATGTGGGAGGGTTTGAAGGATGACAGGGAAGGGAGAAATGATGTAATTATATTATAATCTCAAAAATAAAGATTATAAATTCATTTTAAAAGATGTATTTATTTTTATTTATGCATATGTGTGTTTCTGCATGAGTTTACATGCACCATGTGCTTGCAGGATCCTGTGGAAGCCAGAAGAGGGAACTGGGTTTCCCTGTAGGTGTAGTTATAAATAGTTGTGAGCTGCCACGTTGGTACTGGGAACCAAGCGCAGGTCCTCTGCAAGAACAGTGAGAACTTTTAACTGCTGAACCATCTCTCAAGCCCTTCAAAATGCATCTTCACAGAACCGACTGCATAAGAGATAAAATATTCCCCCTTAAATTTACACACAGCTGACTGAGTAGACAATGGAATGTACTCCTTTAATTTATGCCTGTCATTTCTTTTATTGTGAGATATCTCCTCTCTGCTTAGAGAAGTGAAATTAGAATTTTTTCCTGACTTCACAGAGAAAAGTCTATTGTTAAAATTGTCAAAATGACTGTGGTTATTTTTCATACAAAGGGCCATAGCCTTCATATTGATTTACAGAATTGTGCATTCATTACAATGGAAATATCCAGTAGGCTTCTATTCACGGATACTAAAACAGTTGGCAAACAACTTCATATTAGGAATGGCCCCAAGGAGCAAATATTTATGTGTCACTTGGCACCACAGTGTTCTAGGGATGAATCAAACCTTCAATCTTCAATGGACTTGGAAGTTACAAGCAGGCTTTCCACAGGACAGNAGCATCTTCATTTTGACTACTTCCATTTGGTTGGATATGTTCCTATTTGAGACGTGGGGCATAGGTCCATAGTCCATAGTACTTATTCATACATAAGACATACCAAGCATTGTGCCTTAACCTTTCAGAGAAGCCACAATCTTCCACAGGAGACAAACTGTAAAAGAATAATGTCAATAGTCACACAGTTCTTGTGTTGAGAGCAGACACAATCTCCTTAGGAAAATGGAAGAAACAGTTTCCATCAGAAGGCTGCGTGAACTGGCTTGGGAAGGTGACATCTCCTCTCCTTTTGAGCTTCTTGTGCTTTCTAGAGCTCTTTCTACTCTTCCATGATACAGTTGGGAGAGATTATCCTTCCTCATAGTGACTCACATGTGGTTTGCAACTTAGACTGGACTGCTTTACTTATAAATTCAATAAGGCAGATTGAGTGTGTATGTGTGTGTGTGTAGAGGAGAGAGAAAGACAGAGACAGAGAGTGAGAGAGCGCGAGAGAGAGCAAGAGAGAGGGAAAGAGGAGAGAGAGAGAGAGAGAGAGAGAGAGAGAGAGAGAGAGAGAGAGAGAGAGAGGTTAAAGATGACTGCTGTCATCACTTGCTGGTGAGTGACACGAAGCATAGGACTTGGGTCTACTTTTTCAGTTAGTATTTGTTTTTCCTTCAGGCAGGCTTTAGAAACTCTTAATTCAAGGATGGATGCTGGCTTCTGAGTCTCCACCATACTTCCAGTTGGATGTACTATAGTACATCCATAGGCGACATCAAAGGCAAAGACTCCTAGGCATAAAGTTTCATAGATATTTAATTCAGTTGTGGTCAGTTCCTACAATCCTCTTATTTTGGAACCAAGAAATTTCTGCAGGTATTAGACATATTTCACTGACTCTTGGGAAGCTCATCACTGGGGTATTGTGACATCATACCTCAGTGCCTCTTTTCATGTGAAAATCTAGCCCTGCTAAGAATAAGGTAAAAATACATTACTTTTGTTATATGTTTTTAATACGTACAATAGAATGTGTTTCCACTGTACATTGATACCTATAAGCAAGATTAATGCTTTAATTAGTTTTTGTTGCAATAGTTCTCTCCAGAAAGAACCATAGACTCTTAGTGGTACACAACAGAAATTTATTGTATCCTCATATTTTTGCTGGTTAGTGGATACATTTTGGCTTCAGAGTGTGGTCAGCAGAGTAGCTTTACTCAATGTGTTTCTTGGTTCTCTCTTGGGACAACAAATGAGCTGGATCATTTGCTTGTTGTAGTGATAGTAGAGTTGTAGTGCTGGAGTGGTAGCTGAGAGTTCTACATCTTACATAGGCAACAGGAAGTGAACTGAGGCACTGGGCATGGCTTGAGCATATACGAGATCTTAAAGCCCACCACCACAGTGATACACTTCTTCCAACAAGGCCATACCTACTCCAACAAAACTGCACCTCCTAATAGTGTTACTCCTCATGTGGTTATAGGTGCCATTACATTTGAACTACCACATGGGCCAAGAGTGATTAAGCTGAAATCTTCATGTTCCAATCACTTCCTAAGAACTCAACAGTTTGGCAATCACGCTTTCATCATATGAATCTCTTGAAGGGTTCTTCCTGTTTGATAATGGGAGCATGTAATGAACCACCCCTTACAAAGCCTTTACTTATCATCACTGGTGCCTGTGATGGTTAGTTCTAATCTTCATCTTAACAGAATCTGGAATCATCTGGATTGTCTAGATTAGATTGGCCTGTGGCCATGTCTTTGTATTAGTTGAGATGGGAAGACCCACCTACTGTGGGTGACACCATCTCCTTGGCAGAGACTCCTCAATTATATATAAATGAAGACTATTGAGCTGGCAAGATGACTCAGCAGGTAAATACACTTGCTACCAATCCTGATGATCTGAGTTCAATCCCCAGGACCCACATGGTAGAAAGAGAGAAACAATTCCCTCAAGTTTCCCTTTGGCCTCCACATAATGCTCATACACATGTACACCAGCACCTAAAACACACACACGCACACACACACACACACACACACACACACACACACACACACACACTAAAATGCATCTTTTTAGTAGAGAAAGTAGGCTGAACGTTAGAAAGCACACAGTAATTCATTGCTGTTGATGGTGGATGTAATGTGACCAGGTGATTTAATTCCCTGCTGCCCTGATGTCCTTGCAGTGATAGGCAGCATCCTGGACCTGTGAGCCAATTATGCCCTTTCTCCCCAAACAAACCCTTGCTTTTGCCAGGGTTTTATCATAGCAACAGCAAAAGCAGTTGAGAGTGTGCCTTAGTCAGTTTATTACCTGATACCTTCACAATGATGGCTTAGGTAGTTACTGTGGAGTGTATCTTTTGGGGAGTATAGGCTGTGAGGTTTTTTTTTTAAATAATTGCAAGTATATGTTTTAATACTTTTTCTATATAATCCACAAAATAGACGAAAGATCAATAAACTTACAAAACAGCAATACTGTTTTATAATAATTTTTGAACTATGCATTTGTTATGGGCATGGCATTATTACTGACAGTATCAATCTTTTTCCTTTCCCCGTTTCTTTTGAATTAGCATACACGGTAGCACACACAGTTTCCTTAGAGTATTTTTATCCATTGTTTGTTTTGGTTGGTCCTCTTCCTCTGTTCCAGCCCCTGCTCTCACCCACTCCCCTCTGCTCTCCCTGATCCTCTGTTTCAGCCCCTGCTCTCACCCACTCCCCTCTGCCCTCATGTTCCCCTTTCCACTTTAGCATCACCTTGTTCTATTATCCACCACCCCTCCTTCCTTAGAATCTCTTGTCCTCTGTATATTTACTATAAAAACAATTGTGAAAGAACAGATAAATCAACCAGGAATGGACACCGAACNCATTACAAACATGATTCTAATCTTCCCTATAGCCATCCTGCAAGAGAGACACTGTAGGTGGAAGAGGAAGCTGAGGGGCCTGGATCTAGGACTTACCTAAGTTGACCAAGGTGGGAAATGGCTAGCGGGATCTTCTGGCTTCACAAGCCTGCCTCCCTCCCCCGTCATCTTTCTCTTCCTGTTCCCCTCTTTTTTTTCTGTCTCCATCTTCTTCACCCTTCCTCTCCAGTCTACAAGTTACATTAATATCAGGGCAGAAAGCACAGTTCAGGGCACTTTATTATTCTGCAATGTCAAACTCTCCTAGGAAGATAATTTCTCTATGGAGAGTTTCCACAGCCCTGATACATGCAGTGGCATTCTCTTTCTTGGCTATATTATTTCTCATACTCAACTTTTGTTTTCTTCTATAGAAGAATATTAATGAAACTGAATAAATTAAGAGCCCTGGTACTTCATCATCTTAACAATTCAGCTCCTTAAATGGATACCTTGGGGAGATCAGGAGGTGCTTGCTGATAACTCCTTCAGCACAAAACACTTTTTGTATATTATTTTTGTTTATCTTCATGCCCTATTGACCATTAAGAACCTCATACTTTTATGGCTCCAAATAAATAATAAATATAATAACAAATATGGTAATTAAAGTTTGAAGGAGGACATGGTAGCTTTCTGTTTTTCAAATTAAAATGGCAATAGTTTGTCTTCAAACATCAAATCAACTGAGGAATCTGATAAATTTCACTAGTGGGAAGCAAAATGCATAAGTCTGTAAGTTGCATTAAACTTCAGTACTACTTGTATTGTAGAATATGTGCAACATTGAAAAGAAAAATTGGTAAAGGTGGTAAAATAATCTTTTTCAAGTAGTGTCTCAAACAGGATTTTTAATGATTGGAGCTAAATTCAAATACTTTCTCAATGGGTGCTGTTACTTTCTTGTGTATGTGTGAGTGTGTATCTGAATGTGCCTGTGTCTGTGTGTGCACATACTCACATATGCATACCTGCACACACCATCTTCTCTAAGCACAGATAATGAAGACTTTCCATTCAGTTTAAGGTTAAAAGTGGCCATTTTGTAGATAAGTGGTATGAGATAATCTTTATGCTTCAGATCCACAGAAGTCAGATTTCTCTTATGTTTTCTTTCTTTTTTCTTTGTGCAGGACAAGTTCTGAAGGAGTTTTAGGGACAAAGAATGANTATCACTTCTCAGGCTTCTCCCTACTAAACTACTGTGGGATGTCTTTCTGTAGGCTGTGAATATGTGTTGCTCTCATTGGTTGATAAATAAAGCTGTTTNGCCAATGGCAAGGCAGAATAAGTTTAGGTAGTACATTCAAACTGAAGGCAGAGATGAAGAAGGGCAGAGTCAGGACAGATGCTGCAAGCTGCCCAAGAAGCAAGATGTGAAAGAACTGGTATGCCACAGGCCATGTGGTGATACATAGATTAATAGAAATGGGTTAATATAAATGTAAGAGCTAGTTAGTAATAAGCCTGAGCCACTGGCCACGCATTTATAATTAATATAAGCCTCTGAGTGATTATTTAAAGGAGGCTTCAGGATGGGGTGGTACAGAGAAAAGCCCCTGGTTATATATAGTGCCCAATGTGCTGCCCGTACATCCACATAAAACCCGAGAAAGCTTTAAAAAGGTTCTAATACACAGAAATGGAGCCACACTGGGCTTCCTAGTCTCTCATCCTAGCCACAGTGCCCTTGAAATGTAGCTGGCCGCCAACCACCATGAGCCAAGCCACATGGTGGGCCTATGCAGTCTCTCAAAGGGGTCACAGTACAGAGAGGATTCTCCCAGCCACTGCCTGTGTGTTTAAGCTATCAGCACAAGCTCCAGCAGTGCATGCACTGTGGAGTGGGTTAAGATTTTTGCTCATACAGACAAAGGGTTAAAGAACACAGTAAAAACAGAAGGGAAAATGTACAACGACAGCCAGCCAAGCTAGTGGAAATGCATAAACTGTGGACTAATAGCTGTAGAACCCCCATGGTACTGGACTAGGACTTCTGGATATGGGAGACAGTTGTTTAGCTTGAACTCTTTAGAGGGCCCCCAAGTAATGGGATTGGGACCCATCCCTGGTGCATGAGCTGGCTTTTTGGAGCCCAATGCCTATGATGGGACACCGGGTGCAGCCTTGGTGCAGGGAAGAAGGTCTTGGTCTTGCCTCAACTGAATGTAGCAGACTTTGCTGTCTCCCTATGAGAGACCTTGCCTTGGAGGAGGTGGGAATGGGGGGTGGGATGGAGGGAAGCCCTGGGGGCAGGAGGAGGGAAGAGAGGGGGATCTGCAGTTGGTATATAAGATAAATAGAAAATCTTTTAATTAAAAGAAAAGATTCAGACAGAAAAGCCTCTAAATGGGTCACAGTGTGTTTAAAAGATGTGCTTAGGCTTGAGAGAGAAAAGAGAAAAAATATATACAGTCTTAAATTAAAATATAGATTTAAAATAATAAAATAAAGTCCTGAGAAAGGGGAGTAAAATAATTTAAAGAAAATGAGCCATGTGAGGATGGAAAATGCACAGAAAGTCTAGATTATGCATATTATTGTGTTGTCTTTGAAATTTTTGACCACTATGAGACATTTGATTATGGAAGCTGCTGGATTAAACCAACCTATATATTTCAAAAATGTCTTAACTCCAAAATTTAAGTCAAAGGGTATGCCACTTTGGGGGAGAGGTTATGTTTTTGTTTTCTCAGGAAATGAGAGGCTATGGATTCATTCAAAGTTAAAGATGATCAGATTTGATCGAGGAAGATCTCCTGAAAAATGTCTGATGGGAATGGAAGGCCCAGATGATCCAGTGTCTCAGAGCACCTCTGTTGCAGTTTCCTCTGAGTTCTGCATTTAGAATGCCTTCAAGGCTGCTGGTTGAGATGATCCAGCCTCCTAGAATTCTCCAGTCAGGACTTGACCATAATCCTGAATTTTCTCAGGATCCCCCAAAGATTTCCAGTGCTCCCATTCAACAAGAAGTAGTCTAGAGAACTACACCCACATTCCCAAATTATAGATTATGAATGCTTATCATTGTTTAGGGGGTTGGTTACAAGTTGTTATTGGTAATGGTCAGGAAAAAAGCAAAACAAAAGAGATTAGATTCAGAGATCTTGTTCTAAAAAGAAAAGGGGAGATATAAAAATAGGATAAAAGTATAGATTATTGAATCTACTTTAACCCAAAAACAACTATTATGCTTACATATTTTACATTGATATGGATTTTGGTTTATTAATACAAATTTAAAATTAATTTTGTCATACTGTATGTATGTATTTCTGCTTTTGTTTAGGGTATTGTTTATTCAGCTCATTTAAAATGCAATGTATTATTAAGAAGCACAGATTAATAGTTATCTATGATAATCAAACTTATAGTCATGTTTTTAGGTATACAAAGATATATTTCAATTAGATAGATCATCTTCAAATACTTCAGAGACCTATAGAATGTGGCATTTAAAATATTTTAAGAACTTAGACTTTTCTCAACAGTGAGACACATTTGCCCCTGGCAGCACCAATTACTTCAAAGAGAATGATGGGCATTGCAGAAATTCATTATGGAGTTTGCTTTCAATACGGCAAGGCTAGCCATTTGGGCAAGAAACTGCTCTTGCCTGGACTGCTTGACAGTATGTTATATAAACTNGACATACAGGACCCACAGGAAAGTGACNACTAAACTTTGCCAAAAGAAGGCGGGAATGGTCCTTCAGGTTCCTGCTTCACAGAAGAAACTGCCAGACATTCTGCAGGACACAGAGGAAAGCAACTGACAAACTTTGCCAATATAGGTGGGACAGTCCTTCAAATTTTCTGCTTCACTAAAAAGTCTGCCAGATACTCTAGGCCTATAGGCTGAAGATGGATGCCCCAATGTTACAGAAGAACTTTGGGTGACTGTCTAGGCAGCCAGATGTCTCTTTCATTTCTAGAGTTTTGAAAGTTGATTGCAATGCACTTTNTGTTTACTCAGGTAATATTTATATCCTTCTGGCATCTTTGATGAAGTTGAAGACTAGATAGTTATAATTATAGTTTTCCTTAGTTATGATAAAAGGTAAATTAGATATGAAACTTTAGACTCACAAAGATAGGACAGATGATAGAGTATTTTCTTTAATTTTGCCAAATATAAATAGACTAGACATTGTAACTGTAATTCTTGCATGATAACTGTTTTGTTATATGTAATTTTTACTATGTTAAAATGAAAACCTTCCTTTTTAACTAGACAGAAAGGGGGAAATGCTGTGGGGTGGTCTTTCTGTGTGCTGTGAATATATGTTGTTCTCATTGGTTGATAAATGAAGCTATTTGGCCAATGGCTAGACAGAAAAAGGTTAGGTGGTACATTCAAATTGAAAACAGAGATGAAGAAGGGTGGAGTCAGCGCAGATGGTGTGAGCCACCCAAGAAGCAAGATGTGAAAGAACAGGTAAACCATGGGCCATATGGTATTACATAGATTAATAGAAATGGGTTAATTTAAATGTAAGAGCTAGCTAGTAATAAGCCTGAGCCATCAGCTGCAGGATAGGGTGGGACAGATAACAGCCTCTGGTTACACTAAACATGACCTGAAAGCCTACTTGCTATTTACACATTGTGTTTAGATCAATGAAGACCCACTCTTGGGAGTTGGTAGGTGTGGGACAAGGGTGTACAGGAGTTAGAGGAACTGAGAGGGGTATGGGCAGTACTGGTTCATGTGAGTGCTTGTTTGTTTCCAACTTGCTAAGTTTGGATCTTGATTGTCTTCCAAAGGCTATGTGTTGAAAGCTTGTTTCCCAGGCTGGGATGCCATTGGGAGGGGGTGGAGTTTATAGGGGTATGGTCTAGTTGATGGAAGTTCCGTCAACAAAAGGCTGCCTTTGAAGGGGATTTTGGAACAGCCACTCCTTTGGCTTGCTCTGTCTGTATGTATGTCTGCTTCCTGACTGCCAGGAGGTGAGCAGCATTCTTTACCATGCTCTTACACCATGTTGTAATATGCCACCATGTCCCTGAGAACATAAGCTGGAATTAACCTTTTTTCCTTATAAATTTACTTATTCCAAGTGCATTGTCACAGTGATGGAAAGCTGAGTAGTATGTAACTGCTATCTAGTGTTAAGTTTAATATTTTTAATGTGCAATTATGGGCTTTTACACCAGG
>LZPO01076115.1:51928-70701 GCA_001675575.1 Neotoma lepida
CACACACACACACACATGAATACAATAGCACCAGTGTATTATAAGATCGCTTACTTGCTAAAAGCTAGCTTTTCATGACATTCAGCCATGCCTGTCAGGGCAAGTACTATATCAGGATGGTGCAGCACTTGGTGCATTGATTGGTAGACAGCAGATCAATNCATCCCAAGTGAACATATCTAAATATTTCCTCACTTCTTCCTATTGGAATTTATGAGGTTGTCCTAATATTTTATATCCAACATTCTATTAGCTTCATTCTTTACCACTGCAAGTGTTTTGCGGTTCCCCTTCCTTGCCAATGGGATTTAACATTTAAAAAGACTCAGTAGTTACTTGTTTTGTAAAGAAGAGAGTCATTCAATTGCAAAAATACTCAATATTTTTTAAAGCTAAATGTACTGATCATAAATATTCCCTTTGCACAGGGTTCCCTCACAACTGCTTAAATACATTTCAACTCCAGCAAAGGGAACTTTTAGCTTCCCTAATCCCCACCACACTGTTCCATGGGACCTGGGGAAATTGGTTTTCTTTTTGCTTCTGGATGGCCACAGGCAGTAATCCTGTCCCTTAACCTCTAGATGTACAACAGCTCTCAGCCCTTGAGCTGCTGCATAATCTTTGTTTAATACAAAGCTCCAGGGGAAAGAGAGGCAGCTTAATTAGTGCTAATTACCCCTGATCAGGAGGTGTCCTCTTAGTATGGCAAGATATGGTAAAATTCTTACAAGGTTTGCTCATCTAGTTAGAAAGACAGGATTCCACCGTCCAGATCCACGCATGCTGACATTTTCTTTCCTGGGAAACAAAGCAAAGCTGAGCAAACAAAGCACAGTCTACCTTGGCTCTGCTGTCACCTCTGGTTACCATCCAATTAGTCCTTTGTCCTTCCATGCCACACATCTCGGATAATTGGATACCCAGTTAGAAGATATTCTGCCCCAGATGCCTGGCTGACTATTGCTTTAAAAAGTAAGCATAAGATAGACAGCAGGAAGTCAACAGCTCACCAGGTCAGGTATATGTCTGTGATGCTCATAGTCCCCCCTCCAGCAGTTGCTGCTCACNCACCATGTTCAAGGGCAGGAAGCAGGGAAACAAGCAGCAGTTTCTCCTTTACTCTTGTCTCTCAGCCAGAAATCATAAAGGCCCCCATAAGATTCTAGCTTCTGTTAATGCTTCTTGTATTTCATTGGCCAGAAGTGGGTTCCATGGCCACCCCTTCTGAAGAAGAGAAAATCTTTCCATTCCTCTGTAGGTGACAGAAAGTGGACACAGCTTTGCAGGAATTTGACTCCTCCTCTCAGTGCTTGGCTATCTTTATCATATGAGCTGATTTCTTGGTGACAATCTCCTCACCTTTAAGTGCTCCATCTTCTCTGGTGCCGTACTAGCCCATCTGAATTTTTCCAGGAAAAAGCAGAATGTCTGTTTTTGTCCTAATATTAATAATACCTTTTATTTTAAATACTTCTCTCTCCAACTCCAAAGCATAGTGTTATTTACCTTGATATGTGCAGCTTCCCCATGCCAAAGTAGTACTCTCTGTTGTTTTGAGACAGAGTCTCACTATGTAGCCCAGGCTGGCCTTCGACTTTCTGACCTGTGATCGATCCTCCTGCCTCATCTCCTGAGTTTGGGGCCTTATAAGTCTGTACCACCACACCTGGCTACAAGTTTTGCTTATATAAATGAAGTCAGATTCAGTAATTTTATGGTTTGTGAATTCAAGAAGAGAATGGTTATGGTGGATTTTCTTTTTGTGGTACCAAGTATTACACCTAGGATGTCATGTCTGTGAGGCAAGTGCTCTGCTATTGAGCTATTGCCTCAGCTCTCTGTCTGCTTTTTACTTTGAGATAGGGTCCTACTAAATTGCTCAGGCTGGCCTTGAAATCATTCTGTAGGATAACCTTGAACTTGCAGTTTTCTTCTTTTTTTAAGCTTCTTTTTGTTTTGTTTATTTTGTTTGTTTGTTTGTTTTCATATCCTAATCAAAGTTTCCCCTCCCNNCCCCCTTCCCAGTTCCTCTCCCTCCTCCATCCATTCTTCCTCCACTGTTTCTCTTCAGNTATAGGCAGGCCTCCCATGGATATCAGTCAGCCCTGGTATAACAAATTGCAGTGAGACTAGGGNACCTCCTCTTCTATTAAGGCGGAATGAGGCAATCCATCCAGTAGGTGGAATAGGTTCCAAAAGCAGGCAACAGAGTCAGAGACAGTCCCGGCTCTCACTGTTACAGAGTCTCAAAGGAAGAACAAGTAACACAAATGTAACAAAAATGCAGATGGCTTTGGTTGGTCCCATGCAGGCTTCCTGGTTGTCAGTTCAGTCTCCNTGAGACTCTATGAGCCCAGGTTGATTCTGCAGGTTTTCTTGTGGTGCCTTTGACACACTGTCCAAAAATCCTTTCTCCTCTTCTTCCTCGGGATTCCCTGAAATCTGCCTAATGTTTGGCTGTGGGTCTCTGTATCTGTTTCCATCAGTTGCTAGGTGAAGCCTCTCTGATGACAGTTGAGCTAGGCATCAATCTTTGAGTATGGCAGAATATTACTAGGAATCATTTCACTGACATTTCCCCCATTCATATTTGGTTCTATCCTAGGTCTTTGGGGTATCCTGCCTCCGGGTCCTGGCCCTCAGAGATGAGCTCCCTCTCAAGATATGGGTCTGCAGCTGTGCCAGTCATTAGTTGGTCACTCCATAATTTCTGCACTATATTTACCCCAGCACATCTTGTAGGCAGGAGAAATTGTAGGACAAACGGTTTGTGGCTGGGCTGGTGTCCCAGTTCCTCCCCTGGAAGTTTTGCCTGGTTATAGGAGATGGCTGGTTTGGGCTCTGTATCCCCTATTGGTGGGAGTCTTAGCTAGGCTCACCCTCATAGATTCCTTAGAGTTTCCATTGCTCTAGGTTTCTAGCTCATCCCAGAGATGCCCCAGATTCCAATTGTCTTTCCCAGTACTCTTTCCCTCTGTCCTTCCCCCACCTTATCCCTGCTGTTCCCATCCCCATTCCTTCTTCCAGGCCCCTGTCCCTTCCACTGGCAATATACATTATATTTCCTCTTCACAGTGAGATTCATGTTACCCCCCCACCCTTGAGCCCTCCCTGTAACTTAGTTTCTCTGGGACTGTGAGTTGTAGCATGGTTATCCTTTATGTTATGGCTAATACTCACTCACTTATGAGTGAGTACATACCATGTTTGTCTTTGTGGGTCTGGGTTACCTCACTCAGAATGATCTTTGCTAGTCCGATCCATTTGCCAGCAAATTTCCTGATGTCATTGTTTTTAACAGCTGAGTACATTGTGTAAATGTACCATATTTTCTTTATCCATTCTTCAGTTGAGGGACATCTAGGTTGTTTCCAGTTTCTGGCTTTATGAATAAAGCTGCTATGAACATAGTTGTGCAAGTGTCCCTGTGGNATGTTGGGGCATCCTTTGGGTATATGCCCAGGAGTGGTATAACCGGGCTTGAGGTAGATTGATTCCCAGTTTTCTGAGAAACCGCCATGTTGATTTCCAAAGTGGTTGTACAAGTTTGCACTCCCACCAACAGTGGAGGAGTGTTCCCCTTACTCCACATCCTCTCTAGCATGAGCTATCATTTGTGTTTTCAATCTTAGCCATTCTGACAGGTGTAAGATGGAATCTCAGTGTCCTTTTGATTTGCATTTCCCTGATGGCTAAAGATGTTGAATATTTCTTTAAGTACTTCTCGGCCATTTGAGATTCCTCTGTTGAGAATTCTCTGTTTAGATCTGTACCCCATTTTTAAATTGGATTATTTGATATTTTGGTGTCTAGTTTTTTGAATTCTTTATATAATTTGGATATTAGCTCTCTGTCAGACCTGAGTTTAGTGAAGATCTTCTCCCAATCTATAGGCTGTGGTTTTGTCTTATTGACGATGTCCTTTGCCCTACAGAAGCTTCTCAGTTTCAGGAGGTCCCATTTATTAATTGTCAGTCTCAGTGTCTGTGCTGCTGATGTTCTCTTCAGGGAGTTGTCTCCTGTGCCAATGTGTTCAAGGCTACTCCCCACTTTCTCTTCTATCAGGTTCAGTGTAACTGGATTTATGTTGAGGTTTTTGATCCATTTGGACTTAGTTTTGTGCAGGGTTATAGATATGGATCTATTTGCATTCTTCTGCATGCCAACATCCCATTAGACCAGCACCATTTGTTGAGGATGCTTTCTTTTCCCCATTGTATAATTTTGGCTTTTTTGTCAAAAAATCAAATGTCCATATGTGTTTGGATTTGCTTCTGGGTCTTTGATTTGATTCCATTGTTCAACCAGTCTGTTTTTATGCCAATACCATGTGGTTTTTATTACCATTGCTCTGTAATACAGCTTGAAATCAGGGATGGTGATACCTCCAAAAGTTCTTTTATTGTACAGGATTGTTTTGGCTATCCTGGGTTTTTATTTTGCTGTACAAAGTTGAGTATTGTTCTTTCAAGATCAGTAAAAAATTGTGATGGAATTTTATGGGTATTGTGTTGAGTCAGTAAGATAGCCATTTTTACTATGCTAATCTTGCTGATCCATGAGCATGGGAGATCTTTCGATCTTCTGATATCTTGCCCAATTTCTTCCTTCAAAGATTTGAAATTCTTGTTGTACTGTCTTTCACTTGTTTGGTTAGCGTTACCCCAAGATATTTTATATTATTTGTGGCTATCATAGAGGATGTTGTGTCCCTGATTTCTATCTCAGCCCATTTAGCATTTGTATACAGGAGGGCTACTGATTTTTTTTTTTAGTTAATTTTGTATGCGGTCACTTTGCTGAAGGTGTTTATCAGCTGTAGAAGTTCCCTGGTAGAATTTTTTGGGTTGCTTATGCATTCTATCATATCATCTGCAATTAGTGAAAGTTTGACTTCTTCCTTTCCAATTTGTATCCCTTTGATCTCCTTTAGTTGTCCTATTGCTCTAGCTAGAACTTCAAGTACTATATTGAATAGATATGAAGAAAGAAGACAGTCTTGTCTTGTTCCTGATGTTAATGGAATTACTTTGAGTTTCTCTCCATATAATTTGATGTTAGCTATCAGCTTGCTATATATTGCCTTTATTGTGTTAAGGTATGTTCCTTGTATCCCTGATCTAAGACTTTTATCATGAAGGGGTATTGGATTTTGTCAAAGGCTTTTTTAGTATCAAATGAGATGATCATGTGTTTTCTTTTCTTCCAGTTTGTTACACAGTTGATTACATTGACAAATTTTTGTATGTTGAGCCATCCCTGCATCTCTGGAATGAAGCCTATTTGATCATTGTGGATCATCTTTATGATGTATTCATGGATTTGTTTTAGAGTACTTTACTTAGTATTTTTACATCTATGTTTATGAGAGAAATTGATTTGTAATTCTCTTTCTTTGTTGAATCTTTGTGTGGTTTGGGTATTGGGGTGACTGTGGCCTCATAAAATGAATTTGACAATGTTCCTTCTGTTTCTGTTTTGTGNAATAATTTGAGGAGTATTGGTATTAGCTCTTCTTTGAAGGCCTAGTAGAATTCTGAACTCTTCCTACCTCACTTTGCTCAGTAGAGTATGGGTACCAGGATCAGATTTTCTTTTCTATTTGTGAAAACAAAAGAAGAAATATAGGAATCCCTCAACATCCTTTCATCAAGATCTGTGTATCCAGGAGATGGTATCATGTGTTGGGGTCCACAGTCCACCCAAGATCTGTGTATTCCAGGAGATGGTATCATATGTTGGGGTCCACAGTCCACCCAAGATCTGTGTATTCCAGGAGATTGTATCATACATTGGGGTCCACAGTCCACCCAAGATCTGTGTATTCCAGGAGATGGTATCATATGTTGGGGTCCACAGTCCACCCAAGATCTGTGTATGCCAGGAGATGGTATCATAAGTTGGGGTCCACAGTCCACCCAGGGACACTGTCCTGTGTCGGGGGGCCCATAGTCCATCTAGACACATTATACAATATTAGGAACTCACCATTTCAATCAGATATCATCCTACATTAGGGAAGTGCCACTTCACCACAGCTTTTCAGTCCCATTCACCAATTCATAGCACATAATCTGTCATTGACTTCCTACCTGTAGTATTGGAAGTCACCAAGTGCTCCTGCAGAATGACAAGATTCACATTTCATATCACCAATGAAGAGAAAATAAGTAGACAAATGTCCTTGGTAATTGTTCATAATTCATTATGTAATGCTTCGAAGTTACTCAGTACATTAACCTTTCATATGAAAGAAAGAAAATAGACTATGTATAATCCTCCTATAATTGTGATTAGGTGAAAAAAATTGATTGACCTGAACAATTTCAAGATTTTTCATCTGTACATAATTAATAATAAATGCATTCTGCAATTGGAACATTTTTTGAAATGTATGTGTTTGGTAGTCTCAATCTGACCTCTGTGAAAACACCCTGCAGCTCTGGTTTTTATTTTGCTTCTTTGATTGGGCTTGGGCAATCATTCATGCATAGAAATTCTTACTGACTCACCCAATGACACTTTCCCTTTTGCATACAAATGCTCTTTCTAACTTATTTTTTGGCTGCTATCAAGTGTCCCTGCTTTGTGATCTATAAATATAAAGACGAGCATTCAAAAGTTCAGTGTTTAACTAAAATATATAACAAAGTTAATGTGACACATACTTAATGATGTGCATAATTGTTATTGGGCTGCATGGTAATTGAGAATAAATGGTAAGCTATTCATGTCACAGTAATTGGAAATATACTGGTAGAGATGGAGCCAGGACTGTTCTACTCAGCAGTGGGATGATGGNGGAAATGGAGGGACTGAGAACCAGGACGAACTGTCAATCCTTTTCCTCATCAAAAGAAGGCCTGGCACTTGTCTGGTTCCCTCTCTCTCTCTCAGTTCTCTCCCAAGAAGCAGAATCCAGTAACTCAGGGTCCTTCATAAATTGATTTTAGATGAACTGCCATGCCCATATGAAATGGAGATCCCAGACATTAAGAAATAGACTTCTTATCTTGACATATTGGAAAAGAAGCGAAACTCATTTCAAGCTAGGGTGTCAGAGAGCTGCTAGTAGAATACATAGAAAAGGAAACTTTTTACTCATATAACTATCTGGTCACTAGTCCACAGGATACAATGGCCTTTTACAGTCATGTGTGGATGGAGATGTTGTACCCTCATCTTTGAGGGGCTATGCCTTGGCAGTTGGGGGTATAGAACAGTTCCGAGGCCTGGGTGATCACTGTCCTGGGTCTGCTGTTTCTGATTTAGATGGTAAAGCAGGCAGAATTCAAGACTGGTTCCATATTTCTTATTCCTGTCTCCCACCGAGATGCTTTGTGAAATCTCCTCCGCCTAAGTGAGGGAAGAATTTGGAAAATCTTGAGATATCACTCCTTTGGTTCGATCATACAGCAAAGGGGAAGACCTTCCAAAAACATTAGTTGCCTAGTCAGTTGACTTTGAGTTAGCGTGAAAGGAGCCTTTCCTGAGCCCACAGCCTTTCTAATTCAAAATGTACTCATTGTATATAGGCTTTCAGTAGATTTGAAGTCTCGCTCCATCAGAAGCACTTCAACATCCTTTCCTGCACGCATTCCCCATTGCCCAGGTTGACTAATCCCACTNAGAACGTATGTTTCTGGTGTACTCTTGCCAGGGGAGGAAGCAGTATCCTTCAGTGGTGCCCTACTGCTGCCAGCTGTGCAGACGGTGGCCTGGGTTTCTCTGGGTAATAACCAATAAGTTGCTACTGATTCTATCGACCACAGTGTGGGTGTCTGCCTCTGATCTGCAGATGGTATAGGTCATGGCCATTTATCTCTTGACTTGGCTTGAGTCTCTAGCCCTCCTTGTCTCACACAGCCTTGCTCTGCATATCTTCATGATTGCATGCTTTGTTTCAATCCTTTTCCCAAATAGTAAGTCCAGTATCAGATCANCTGGTACCAACTCAACTTTTAGTCATATTCTCCCCCTTCCATAATCCATCTCCAAAAGGCATGCAAAGGAAGTTAGTGTTTTCTAAATTCTTTAGCAACCCAAGAACCAAATACTTAGGAAACAGTTCACTGTTGCACCCAAGAAAGGAAATCATGATATCCAGTAAATTTCCACTTAAAAAATAAGTGTCTGATTTGTCTTCCATTTGGCTTAGGAATATTTGGGGATGGGTAATAAAGGCCAGTGAGGATAGAATGAGCAACAAAACCAAGGAATGTCAGGGTATGAGAGAGATGTCAGGCAAAATGAGTATCCCAAGCAAACTGAGAAAGAAAATGTGCTAGGCTATTAGCTTTTAGTACTTGGAACATAACCCTACAGAATTCCCAGAGGTGGGAGTGCCAGTCCTCAGTTCACAGGGCCAAGCAAAATTCCCAGCCAAAAAATTTTTAAATTGTTGTATAAGCAATACAAAGCCTGATAAGGATAGATGGCTGATAGACATGTAGGTAGGTAGGTAGATAGATAGATAGATAGATAGATAGATAGATAGATAGATAGATAGATAGATAGATAGATAGATAGATGGATAGATGGATGGATAGGTAGGTAGGTGGGTAGATGATAGATGTGTAGATAGATAGGCAGACTGGTGGATGGTAGTTATTAGATACATGAGTACTATTGCACTAGTAGGTATATTTTGCCTGGCAGGTCTGTGTTGATCTTGGGGGCCAGTGCTGGATATAGATCATTGTTTTCTTTCTTTCCCAACAGTCTGCATAGCACCTTCTGGCACTATAAAAGTAGCCATCAGGGAGGGCTTCCTGGTCATTTTAAAACTGATTTATTTATCTGTGTCCTTCAGCCAAAGTCTTGTTGTGACTTCAGCAATAGGATCTTACCAGATAGTTAAGGTGGGCAACTAAAAGCAACAGCAGTTATGTTTATTGTTTTGGATGCCTCTGATGTCTCTCTAACCAATAATTTGTGGGGAGATAACTCATGCCTAGAACTGAAAATTTCATTTAATAACCAAGACTTCTGGGACCAACAATTGTTCATTAACATAAGTAATAATTATTACTTATGCTTAATTTTTCTTTAAAATATTTTTTAATTAGCTTATGAACTGATGAGATTTCATATGGGTTCTTCATACATCTTAGGTTTGGTTAAATCTCTCCCCATTTCTCTTTTTCCCCCACTCCCTGGTCCCATTCCCACTTAACAAATTAGCTAAAAAGCTCTTAGCAAGTTAGAATAATGGCCACTGAGGAAGAACGGCTTTTTCTGTGTATCCCGCAAGGAACAAAAGATGGGACTGGAGAGACAGCTTAGAGGTTAGGAGCACTGGCTGCTCTTTCATAAGATACAGGTTTGATTCCAGCACCCACATGGTGGTTCACAACCATCTGTATGTAACTTCAGTTCCAGTGGATCCAGTTCCCTCTTCTGGCTTCCTCAGGCACTAGGCAACCCATGTGGTACATCAACATACATAATGACAAAAACACCCAGACACATTAAATAAATAAATAAATGATAGATAGGTAGGTAGATAGACAGATAGATAGATAGATAGATAGATAGATAGATAGATAGATAGATAGATAAACTTTAAAAAAAAGAACAACAGAGCAGTGTCATTCTGATTCCCATGAGTACATGATTATACAAAATGTCATTACTCACATTTAAACTTGCAATTGGAAACACACATACCATATATTTGAAACTGCACATTTCCAGCGTGGCAAATGCCTATAAAAAGCTAACTGGAATCACAGATGGAAAAACAGGGCAGATGTTCACGGCTGGCCCTGGTCTCTTTATATAATGGGTTCTCATGCATTTCACCGAGTATTATGAATGGAATTTGAGACATAGTGTTATATGCATTTAAAGTGTTGAAAGATACCTGAGGGAATGCTGGGGATAATTTATTTTTGNTAGTNTATTACAGATGATGAAAAGTGATTGGAGGGCCTGGGAAGATGGCTCAGTTGGGAAAGTGCCTGCTGTGCAAACACGAGGACCTGAGTTAGGATCTTGGCACCATGGAAAAGCTGGTTACTCATCATAACCTCAGTATTGAGTGTGGGCAGAAATAGAGATAGTCAGATCCCTGACGCTCCTTATCCACTCAGCATAGCTAAATCAAGTGTGCTACAATGTCACCAAGAGACTCTGTCTCAAAGAATAAGGTGGAAAACAAGGAATATACATGAAGTCCACCCCTGGCTTCCTCACACATGAGCATATATGCAAGCACACCCACATGCCCATGTGCACACACACAAACACATACACCNCACACATACACAAAAGGNTTAGAAGCTTTATATCTATCTATATAGATAGATATGATATATTTATATGTATATATGCATAATATATAATATTTTTCATCCAGACATTGCATTTTAATGACAGGTACAATATGTTCATAGATAACTGAACATCACAATAACAAATATAATTTTACTATTGGATGTTGGACTCCATGGAGTCCTTTCTTATGAATCCCAATTGTTCTCCTTAATGATGTTAAAATTCAGTATAATTACATATGGAGAATCACAGACCTTTTAAAGTTCTATTTGATAAGATAAAAACAAAAGAAAGGAATACTACCAAACTGTGCATTGCAACATTGCAATTGCCAGCTCTTTCAGGACAAAGAGAAGATGCTGTCCTCGTTTGTTTTTCTCATACAATGACAACTCACAGGGAGCGGGGCCTCACACNCAGAGCCTGTCAGTGTGAGTACNAGGAGTCGAAGAACAGGCATATACGCGGTCTGGTCTAGCAAACCAGAGGCAGAAAAGTGGAGTCTTGACACTGCTCATATGGAACATTACCTTAGCATGGACTTTGGAGCCAACTGCTTGGGTTCAAATCCCACTTTTTCTGTTTCCTTAATCCTGTGCCTTAGTCCCGTATTCTATAGTGTGAGAACAGTAGTGATGAACACTGGTTGGATGGGAGGTTGGATCATTAAAACACATAAGACATTCAGAATAGCAATGAGCACATGGCAGATCTACAAGTCTGTTAGCTGCTCTCTTTGCAGAGTAAGCATAGATATTGAAAAAGAAAATATACATCCTTTCCNACCTGTAACTCCTAGGTATGCTCTTTTCATACACACACACATACATGCATGCACACACACATACACATACACAGAGAGAGAGAGACAGACACACAGACAGACAGAGACACACAGAGAGAGAAGGAGGAAGAAAGAGAAAGAAAGACATGAAGCTGGAGAGGAAAATGTCCATACAAGCATAAAGCCAAAACCAGAAGTTCCTTCCCAGGCTGCCAGGAAAAACACTCAATTGTTCTCTGGGGTCTGATGGAGATATTGTTCTGTATGCTGTGAATATGTGTTGCTCTGATTGATTGTAAATAAAATGCTGATTGGCCAGTAGCCAGGCAGGAAGTATAGGCAGGATAAACAAACAAGGAGAATTCTGGGAAGAGGAAGGCTGAGTCAGGAGACGCCAGCCGCCGCGGAAGGAGCAACATGCCTGTAGACCGGTAAAGCCACANAATACGTGGCAAAACATAGATTAATANAAATGGGCTNAATTTAAGTATAAGAGCTAGTCAGTAATATGCCTGAGCTANTGGCCAAGCAGTTGTAATTAATATAAGCTTTTGAGTTATTGATTTATAAGTGGCTGTGGGACTGCGTAGGGCCTGGCGGGACCCAGACAAAAAATTCGCCTACAGGGGTCCTGATGGAGAGTCTGCCCTGTAAATGAACCCAGTCGACCCTGATTCTATACAGGCCCGTGAAAGGCCTCCAAGCTCCATCCCTGAAATAATTCCAGGTCATTCCAACTGCCACTTATTCTGTTCCTTGATCTTGTTGTGACTATCTCATCTTTTCAGATATCAATTTATATGGCTTTTGTCCTGGATCTTTTTTTATTTTCCCATGTCCCTANTTCACTCTCTGTCCATCTTGCTCCCTCTTCTATCCCTACTCAAACTGCCCTTGATCTTGGTTGTCTGACTCAGTAACTAGTGGAAAAAGGGATAGGTTGGGGGGTGTGGTTAGTATGTAGTTAGTATGGCAATTATCACTGTTCTGTCAGATGTCATGAGGTTTTTTTTTTGCTAATAATCTAAATTCATAAGATAATTAGAAGGGTTGTAAAGATTAAGCAAATAGAAGGTTAGGAAGATTAAGTGAGTCTATGGGTGTGGGATACTTTATAAGAATACATGAAACAATTTGAAGCCATGACAAACAGGATTCTATTCAATTGTGACAGGGCTCACAGTCTGCTCTGTTCCCCTGTAAGAGCCCTGAATGTCACACACTGATAAAGCCATGGGCTGCACAGCAGCTGGGGAGCTGGTGTCACAAGAACTTTACTGATGCTTCCACACAAAGCTAAAATTGGGTATGGTAATGAGCCATCAGGAAGGGGACGCTTGGGCAAAGAGACAGTAGGGAGCAATACAATTGTAGTACAGACATATTCAAATCATCAAGGTGAGCTCAGTTCAAAGTGTCACTCCCCAGTAGACAAAGCATCAATGCACAAGGCTGTGGAAGTGTAGCAAAATGCTTGTGTGGAGAAACCTCAAGATAGAACAATCAAGGTTTCCAACCTGTCCTGCGGGATGGGGCTCAAACCTGGCAGACGTTTGATGCACACAATTATAGACATACATACCGTGGCTCCAGAGGGTATGTTGACCTTGTGGAGCTTTGGTCCTCTGTGGCAAGGCCTCCANCTCCTGTGGGGAATTTTCACATCCTTGGTTGAGGAGACGTGGAGGAAATGGGGGTCAAATTTCTGTGTCTTCCTTTAATAAAAGAGAGAGGGCAGAAGACTCACATTAGACCAGTCTCTCAGGGCCTTTGATTCTTGAGCACTGGTCTTGCAATCTGGGTCCTCGCTGTCGCTGTGAGTTCTACCGTTTGCAAGGCCAGTTCTTCAAGTCTGCCTTTGCTTCTGAGCGTTGCTTTCTGTCTTCCCAATACATTCCTTAGCCAAAAAGGAAGGCTTTCAGCAGACATACGAAGTTAAAAGGAATTAGTATTTAGTTGTTGCTGCACCTCCTGACCCCATTAGCTCTAGTGACTGTCCTGTCATGTACATAGCTTTGGATTAAAAACTGTTGAGTGGGCTGGGCAGTGGTGGCCCACGCCTTTAATCCCAGCACTCGGGAGGCAGAGGCAGGCGGATCTCTGGGAGTTCGAGGCCAGCCTGGGCTACCGAGTGAGTTCCAGGAAAGGCACAAAGCTACACAGAGAAACCCTGTCTCAAAAAAAAAAAACCAGTTGAGTGATAGTTATATTTGGCCTGCATCTTACTAAGATCTGTGTGCTGGCATTTCCTTCAGTGACCCTTCTAATGAGGGCTCATCTTCTTACTTGTTTCAGACTCATGAACTGATGATTGTGCTGATTTTCCCTGAATCTGCTTTGAGGATGAGTGTCAGAGGTTGGTGAGTGCATCCACAGTATCTTCATCCACCTGTCCCAGTGTGTGCTAAGATGATCTTGCTCTTTTAATACCTGCCTAGCAAAATGTCAGTGTCATCTCATCTTTTGATCAGTGGCTAGTGTCAGGAATTGAATTGTTTTGTCCCAAAGACAAAGTGGGTTCTTTTTTTTGCAATTTTTCTCTCACCTTTCAGTAGCAGTTTTTTACATGGGCTATGGCTTTTGCTTGCTGTTTCAATGATATGCTGGCATTTTTCTTTTCTTTTTAGGGAAGATTATTCATCTCAAAATATTAGTCAGCTCATAAGTATAATACAAGTTTGAATATTACAACTGTAATACAAATTTGAACATCTTCATTTGGTTTGGGTGAGGAATTTAATTTGGGTATGTATCAGTATTAATTTGAATCATGCAATAATAAATTTAGTTTTATACTTAGTCATGGCATAGTATCTTGTTTTTGAGTGTTTATGGTGGCATCCCCCATTTCAACAACCTGTCATGTATTAGTTACTTATCATTGCCATGATAAAATACCAGACAAAAGAACTTAAGGAAGGAAGAGCTTACTTGGATCATGATTTCAGGGAACAACCCAACATGGGGAGGTCATGGGGAGGTCATGGCTACAGGAGCTCGAGGTAGCTGGTCACGTTGCATCTACAGTTGGGAAGCAGAGGGAGNAGGATGCTGGTACTCAGCTCTCATTCTCGTTTTTATTTAATTTTGTGTTCAGTNTAGGACCCTAGCCTGTGGAATGGTGCCACTCACATTTAAGGTGGGTCTCTTTGTACCTTAATTTACCCAATCTGGAAGCTTCCTCACAGACTTGCCCTGAGATTCCCATCCTCTGTAATTCTGGATCCTGTTGGTTGACAATCAGTACTAACTATCACAATCAACTTACTATTTTAGTACATCGTCTAAGAAAAGAGAGGGTAAGCAATGCCCTGATGCATGNATTTAATTGTTTTCACATTTTGTATTTATACTTTATTATATTGTGGTATAATCTATCTTTAAGTGATGTATTTATTTATTTTTATTTTACATGCATTTGTATTTTGTCTGCATGTTTGTCAGTATGAAGGTGTTGAATCCCCTGGAGTTGGAGTTACAGATAGTTGTGAGCTCCCATGTGGGTGCTGGGGATTGAACCTGGGTCCTTTGGAAGAGCAGCAAGTGCTCTTAACCACTGAGCCATCTCTCTAGCCCTTAATATAGTTTTTAGAATAAGAAAGATAACCTAAAAAGTTTCTTATTTTGTCTCCAAATTTACTTGTATTAAATCTTTTTGAATTTTATAAATGATCTAAACAATCATGGTTCCCAACCCATAGGAAGTGTTTAAGTCGATATTTATTGAGTTAATTAACAAAGGAGTTCAATTTGTTTGCTTTTGCTCCATATTAATAATGAGTAAGCAAGAGAATACACTATATACATCTTAATATTCACAAAGATAAGTCCAGAGATCTACAAAGAAGTTACCTTGAAGTTGGTGGCTTATAAACAGCAGACATTCATTCAAGCACTTCTAGAAACTAGAGGTTGGAGGTCAGAGCTGATGCATAGCTGGGTTCTGGTCGGGACTCTTCTGTGAGATGTACCCTGAAATCTTCTCTCACATAGTGAAAAGGGCTGAGAGAGAGCCGTGGTGTCTCTTTTATCCAGGCACTAATACTTTTTATGAGTGCCCCACCTTCAAGACCTATCAGCGTCCAAAACACACCATCTCCGAACACTGTCCCAATGGAGTTAGAAGTCAACAAATGGATTTTCAGAGGACACAAACCTTTAGTTCATCACAGTCTCTTTTGCTGAAACCTATGAAAATGAAGTATAAAGACAACACTCATGGAGCTGCCAAAGGCAACATCCAGAAGTTGATGAGTAGTGAGACAGCAATCTTCTGAAGTTGTTATTTATTTTTATGTGCATGTGTGAGTTATTAACATGTAAGGAAATATTCACACTACAGCACANGTGTAGAGGTCAGAAGACGCAGAACTCAGAGCTCTCATTCCACTGTGCTGTCTCCAGGATCAAACTCTGGTCGTCAGGTACCTTTACCTCATGAGCCATCTCATCGGTCCTGAGAAATAAAATCTTAGTGTGGAGGCCCACAAAGGTTTCCTAATAAGATCTGAGCTTNCTTTACCCAGCAGGGCTGCATTAGAGGATTGCTTGAGCATGTGTGTGGTTACCAGGTGATGGAAGGGTTTGTACTCGGCTGAGCTAGGGGGAGGTCTTATGCTCCACCCCTTGGTATTCTTTAAAAAGCCCTTTAGAAGAGACAGAAGGGGCCGGTGGATAATGATCCAGGCCTTCTCGAGGCTATCTCGTGTTTCTATCTGTTTCTCTCCCCCTCTATCCTTCTATCTAATATCTCTTATCCCTCACTCCTCAAGAGTACCCTATTGTAAAATAAAGAAGTTGAGAAAAGTAGACTTCTAAAAGTTCCAGAACTATGTGTGCTGGAATCATACCCCAAGTCATGTCTACTGACTCATGGTTTATCTGCTGCAAAAGACAGAATTGCAACTTGTCTAGATTAAGCAGTAGGGTAAATTGCTGGTCCACTGGCTCCTGACCATGGAACCAGAAAATGAGGGAAACAGACAACAGAACAGATTATCACATCGACTTACATGAAATAGACACCCTACTCTGTCAAACTCTCCAAATACTTTCAAACATACAAACAATTGTGAGGCATAATTGAAGCAATGAATTGTTTCATGGGATTGCACCTTTGCATATATCTAGGTATACTGAGACCCAAATTGATATATGAGCTATATAAATAATGCATGAAACTATATTTTTTATGGCAAATAATGTCCTCTGACTACAAAATGTCTCTATTTTCTACTAACTGCAGTCTAAATGCCATGTAAATGGTCATTATTTTGTACATTTGAGGGACAGCAGTCAAAAAAAGGTAAGCATTCTATATGTTCAATAAGAACATATTATTTCCTAATATTTTGGCCAGAGGTTGGCTGACTCTACGGGGATGGCACCCTTAAATATGGAGGGCTGAGAGTAGCTCTGCTCTGGACCTTCTCAGAGGGTAACCTGCCTGTTAAGAAGTTGGGAACGTTACATGTGATAGGTCAGGGGAGCTGATGTGCAAATGGAGAACAGCAACACTAGGTGAGTAGCTTGCTGGGATCCCGGCCACTTAGCTCGCCTGGTGGGATCGCAGCCAGCCACTCAGAAGCTGGAGGCCGCGATTTGTGGGCAAGGCAGCCTAGTTTGTTAAGATATTAGGACTTCGCTGTGCAAACTGTGGGGTCCTTTCAAAACAGAGAGGCAACACGAGCAGGCTGCAGATTTGAAGATATGGTCTGGCTACAGCTGAAGGAAGGATACAGGCAGATCCATCAGTCAGAGACAACAAACAGCAAGTCAGAATATCCCATGATGCCCCATGAGAATGGAGCAGAAACCTAAGCTTATGGAAAAGCAAGGAAGGAAGAGAAGGTGCTGAAAATACTGAGACNGTCAGTGCTTGTAAGCTATTGGATAAGGGGATTTAAGAGACCTCTGTAGAAAGGCTCTGAAAATCTCTTTACCCTGCTTACAATGCCTTCATCCGCTTCTTCTTGCTGCACTTTGATAAAAAGACAAAAGCTTGTATTTACAATTTCATCTCTAGTAATCATAAGCTTACATGGCATTAATTACAAACCATCTGCAGCCCTCCCTTTCTATGTGTGCCATTTAAACTGATCAACTTCCTCTGTAAGGGTGAAGCGAGATCAGCAAACAACCAAGGTGACTGTGGCAGGGCTGGAAGCAGCTCCTGGGACTCAGGCTCTCAATCTTGACACTTGCACTTCTTCAATGGTAACTAAGGTAAAAATCTCAGCAATGGGAAAATTCAACACACAGGCAATGTTTGTTTTTAAGCACTTTGGTACATTTTATGCTTGCTGAGTTGGTCCTGGAATATCAATACATGCTTTTAGGGTCAGAGATATGAAAATTCTCATCTCAGTGTGACCGCAAGCTAAGACTATTCATTATCTTAAGAACCTTTTCACATAAGCAAACCCACAGGTATTTTGGAGTGTAGAACTTCGGCAAGGTCGTCCCAGATATTCCTATAAATGCATGCCTTGAGGTCTTTTCTGAGTATGGTTAACCCATTTGGGATAAACAGTCTAAACATAAAATGATTTTACATCAAATAAATATCGACATGCCTTTTAAAGGTCATCTGACACAAGGCTAGAATACCAACAGGAGACTGACTGGTGTGTGAGTTTTCAACAATAGATGGAACAGAAAATCACTGCATTTATTTTACAATATAAGTTTCAAGTATTAAGAAATCGGATCACTTCGAGTTTCTGTCGTTTTTGTTGTACCCCAGGCATCTGGTAAAAGTACACAAGCTATTCACATGTGTTGCTTGTAAAATGTTTTCATATCCCACTTTCTCGGGGACCTGAGAAAATAAAATGGATTTTTTCAAACTATTATTCATCTCTCCAAATTTCATTTTTTCTTTTCTTTGTTGTGTACCATAGGCGATAAAGGCAACAAAAGAAAGAGAACCGGGCTAGGGAAGACAAAATTAGAAAGGAAACATAGTCTGTGTTATTGAGATAAATGATAGATTTACAGGCATAGGACAAAAGATCCAACTGTTTTTCTAATGCATATTTAATTTTTTGTTCCACATCAAAGCACAATTATGTCTCTGGGTTGTGTGGTAGGGTATATATTATGATCAGAAATATTTCTTCCTGTGTGACAATCCTTGGACAATACATCTTATTTTGCTATAGAATTAAACAACAACAAAATTGCTCCTGTAAAGTGATTGGCTATGTCTTCACATCCTTCAGTGTAGGGCTCTTCATTTTTAGATCTAAAAGAAAAATCTTCAGTTCTCTTGCCAGTTTAGAAGAGGCTTTGGGCTCAGATGGAGTTTTTGGGTTCTACTACATTTCCAGTTTTGCTCGTTTTGTGAGTGGGTGTGTTGGAAGGGAGACTTCACAGTTACTATGGTAACTTGTGATTGATCAATAGGGAGAAGAAGTAGACATAGCATCTTCACTTTTAAATGAAATGGTTATGGGACTACCTCTGGAAGCTGTCCACTTTCCCCAAATCTGCACATGGTGGCTTTTGCAGGACTGGCTCTCTACAGTCACCCTGGAGTCAGCATTGTTGTTCCTTTGTTTGCATTGGTAATTTCTCCCATCTTTTTCTCTCCTTTACTTAAGGAAGTGTCCCCAGGGACCAGGTAGATGGCTTAGCAGTTAAAAGTGCATGCTCTCGAGGAGGACCTGAGTTCAGTTCCCAGCACCTACGCAGGTCACTCACCATC